>NJDC01009656.1:82203-98741 GCA_002245475.1 Calephelis virginiensis
CACACTTCCTTACAGTTTTGGTATATGGGGGATGTGTAAGTCTTTTTATCTATATTATGTCTAATATATATAATTCTCGTGTCACGGTGTGCGTGATTGAACTCCTCCGAAACGGCTAGATCCATTTTCGTGAAATTTCGTGAAATTAACGAGTATACTGAGTAGGTCAACATCTATTTTTCATACCCCTAAGTGACAGGGATGACTCACCCCAATTTTTTTACTAAATCACATTAAAAATAAAGTAGCAGAATAACGTCTGCCGGGTCAGCTAGTATACCTTTATAAAAGGAAGTGTTAGTTACGCTATTTATAACTCAAGAACAATGAAGCGATTTTGTAAAATCCACCGTATTTTTTCATCAAAGTAAAAGTTCGACGAACTTTATTAATTAAACTACTGCAAAATATTGATTAAAGTAATCGTTACAAAATACTAAATCGTAGTAAGAAATAATGATGTGCAAATACTTTACCCTTTTTGAGGATCGCCAGTCTTCCTAGTACAAAGACAGCTAATTGAGAAAAAATCATACGTGTCAATTAGATTTTTTCCTTTGTTAGTTCAGATCATTTGTGCAGATCGCCGTCGTGCTTGGAAGCTCGTAAGAGACGAACAAGGCGAAAAGGATCATTATTCATTACCAACTAGATCACTGGTGGTGTGCTGCGCAGAAACGCTCCCAATTAGGACCTTCTTACTTGAATCTGCTGCCAAAATGACAATGTTATGTTCCAGTCTAAAGGCTAAGGTACCCTGCTGACTTGGCCAGTTGGCTTTATAACCCAGCCACAGCACAGCGACTCGCGTACAGCATGTATGGTGTTTATAGGCTGCCGTAACTTCTTACCATCAGGGGAGGCACGTGTTTGTTCGCTGTCATTTGCCATAAAAATAATAAAAATGATGATTAAATATAACATAAAAGTCTTGGGAGGAACTGAAGTAACTGGACTAGAACACAAAAATTCGATTCAACAGTACTGGACGAAGTATTAACTATATTAGTCATAAAAAAGCCATAACTACAATATCAGATTCATGACTAATGACTCATTTTAAGTATTGTAAATGTACGCAGTTACAAATATTATTTATAACTTATTCCCTGGAAATTACAAGAATTATTGTTGGTAAACTTTTCTCATCTAAAAGTAATAGAATTCATAAATATTAGAACGAGAAGTTAGAAATCATTATTCTAGGCTTGGGCCTCTTTGTGAAGCTGCATGCAACATAGCTGCAGACCCAAAGCTACGGAATAAGTAATAACATTTGATATATCTTATATTAAGTATCCACTATCTATAACAGAGAAAAATAAAAGTACCTCATGTTGATTTACATAATCCACCAACGTATTTTTACTAAATCTAATATCTTTATCATATAGAAATATATAGAACTGTAAATAAAAATTATAATTCTTAATCTTTAACCATTGAAATCAAATCTATTCGGTTATGAATATCTCGTTTCGTAAAATAGATAAAAATGTCATAAAAATTTATAGTTTCAATCTAAAACAGTAGTTCTGGTCGTGAATAAAATATAGAGCGAAAACAAGATAGTAAAATTTTTATCTATTGTCAATATAATTTATAATAACATGAAATATTGTAATTTAATTTACTCTTTCCTTACGCGGCTATAAAATACATATCTCTGCATTTTATGTGTTTAAACATTACGAGTATTATGACATCCTTATAAGCTTATAGCCAGTTAAAGCTATACTTTGACGACAACTAAAGATTATATTTTACACATAAGTAAGCGCAGTAAAACTGCAAGATACGACTCCAATCTCATTGGATACCATATCGCGATAACTATTTGATTAAAATGAATATGGGACTATCTCAGAATCATGACCTATCTTTCTTAAAAAGAACTGTCAAAATCAGTTTACCGTCGACAGAATAATCATGTAACAAACATCCAAAAAAACAGTCAGTCGGGTTGAGAACCTCCTCCTTTTTTAAAATCAGTTTTTTATCCAGAATTGAATTATGGCGTAAATTATTTAAACTTAATAGCGTTTTTCTTTTGACTGGTCAATGTTAAGAAAAATACGTAAAGATTTGACAATAAATATCGATCCTAAGTCAAATAATGTAAATGAGGTTACTGGAGCATTTAACTAGTGCACTTATTGAAACTGGGTAAAGTATAAAAACTGCTTTTCCGGAATGGTGCCATCGCTTTAGCTATTCTTACTTACATAAGGTTAATACAAACAATTATTATGTTCCATCAAGAGGATGAGTATCCAGTAGACTTGCAGATAATTTATTATATTCAGTTAAAGGATAGCGATGCACTAGGAACTATCTCTTACCATCAGGAGATGTGCCTGCTTTATATATGTTTGCTATAATTTATGAATCCCGCTTTAGCCCCTTTGTTGGTTCGGTAGGTTGTCGAGTTTCGAAGCGAATCGCCTGGATTGGACCTTTACATATTCCTGCCGCCATAACGTCAGTGCTTGCTGTTGACGTATTCTAGTTGGGAGGACTACCTTATCCTATAAAATTTACTTTTGCTTAAGGTCTAACATCTTGGCCTTAGCTTGGAAACGCGCCATTTCCACCTTTGGTGTCTCTAGGCTGCGTAAATTTCTTACCATTAGGAAATCTGCTTGCTTTGCCTTCCAATATAAAAAAGACAAATAAGTAAATTTATAGTATCGCTGCATATGTGGTCAGGTGTAATAGACGTAGAATTATATTCGACCCCGTGGCGTTTTACGTTGATTCCGTAATGCACTTTAGGTACTGTTTTTATACGCTTGAGAACAATGTTTATGTTTATTTCATTGTAGTACGTAATAGCTTCGAACAGCTTTTATTCTTTTTATATTTTAAAACAAGAAAAATCTCTTCTGGTGCTGAAAAACAGCCGTCAACTAGAGACACAAATTTTCCTGGACAGCCGTAACCTTATGGTCTGGATCTTAGACTAAATAGCAAATCTACTGGCAAGCAATGAATTGTGTAAAAAGTAATTCAGTCGCCTGAATTGTACCGAAAAAAAATTGCAGCTGTACTGGAAAAAATAGAGAATCCGAACTCAAAAGCTCTGTCAAAGAGATTAGAGATGAAGTTATTATTGGTAAGACAGCACGCTAATACAGAATCGACAAGATGACTAAACGAAGGCACAAAGAATATAATAAGAAGGAATCCAATAATTAATTAAATTTCTGTTAAAAATGAAATGGAAGATTAAATTTATTAATATTAGGAGAAAATCAAAGATTGACTTTCTCAAGTTAAATCAAAGATAGAAAAAAATCGTGTCTCAAAGGACTTCATTATTTTGCAACTCACACATACATTGAAATAAATTAATATCAGAACAGTTAAAATACTAAATAAATTCCTGTACAAGTTACACAAATTGAATCTTACCCCAAAGTAAGCAAATGATATGCTTGTGTTATGGGTGGTAGTCAACGATACTAATACATATAAACACTTAAATATATACCAGAACAAATTTAATAAGCACCTAGTCCCGGAAATGTTCATCACACAAATGCTCGCCCCCGTCGGGAATTGAACCCTAGCCTAGCGGTTGGTCGGTGTAGTTGGGCATGCCCGCTAGCCACTCGAACAACGAACATAACATTTAATTTACTGAAGAGTATCTGATACTAATTCATTATTTTGATGTTTTAGAATCTTCAAAATGTTGAATTGTAAAAGTTCAAAATTAATATGACACAGGGCAGGTACCTTATTAAAATACCTCAAAAAATTCAAGCTTCTGTAAACTTCATATAGCTGTCTCTGTATCAAGCGAATACTTATATCCTAATTTTTAGAACGTTTTAATAGTTATTCTGCTACTCGGGGTGGAAATGAATCCGAATAAATCAAACATCATTAAAATTTGTTCAGTCGTTGCTGGATTTTGAATTTTGGTCTTATTTTTTTTTGCACACATTCATTGAATGTAATACCTACTTGCGTTCGAGTAATTTTCTTTTAAAAGGTAAAATGTTTTATTGTATTGTATTGTATTAACATTTTCATTTTTTAAGTGAAAACTTCTTTAAAAGCGTTGCACACTTTTTTTGGAATGGGTAAAAACTTCTAATTTCGCGACAGATCGTCAGAACGTAAGACTGAGCACTGCGCATGTGCGAACAAGACGGCTGTGCAGTTCACTTGCACGAGATCTAAAATAAAACGTAGATTCATTGCTGTTTTTGTATTGCTTACATATTTCCGAACAGTATAAGATTCGCAATGGATAATACCAGTACGAGTGAGTGTAAAAAAATCGCAAAAACTACTGCGATTCGGCCTCTCGCGTTGTTCTGCAATATTAAATAGTCGCCTCTGTGGTCTAGCGGTCCGGCGTCGGACTTGACTTCTTGAGGTACCGGGTTCGATTCCCGGGCCGGGCAACAAAAAAATTAGATATTATATATTATATTTTTTTCTAATAAAAGTAATGTTGCCCGGGATTGGATATGTGCCCGTTTGGCGATAGGCTTGCGACCTATTACATTGTGGGGCTTAGTCTCTTCAATTAGTCGGGGTGCCCAGGTTGTGTTTCTGCCTAGCTTTTCGGGGATATGGGCGTGAAGATACTTAATAATTGTACTGTAAAGTGAAAACTGTTTCTTGCTTTGAATTCTTTGCAGTTTGTGGTAGATTAAATAGTTTAGTAAATAAAATAGTTTTAAATTAGTTTAGTAGTAATATTAGTTTAGTAAAACATGTTTTAATTTGTTCGCGACTTTTCGGTATATCATAGTTTCTCAGTTAATAGAAATTACACTACAACATTGTGAAGAAGTTTAGCTGTTTTCGAAAAAGTTATAAGTTTAACGAAGGAAATAATAGTAGAAGAAAAATCGATATACCTACACATATACAATATATTGAATTTAATTATGTAGATATAAGTTTGAAAAATTAAATATTTCACCATAAGTAATACTATTTTAACTGGCTGATTATGAAGTGGCCGTACTAGTAGTTAGCGTACTGAAGTTTCATGGTTTAGCACGGAGTACTAATAGGTAGGTACTAATAGAACTAATAAGGTGTACTAGTACATTTTACAGATTGTACGATAACAATGCAAATCCAAAAATGTCCGATTAAGCACAAGACTATTCTATTACACCACATAAATGATGGAACATTCACATTGATAATTAAAGCAATTCGTGCAAAATTATTCTCTAAATATTCCAAAATATCAAAAATGCACAACGTTAATATTCAAATTTTCACTTCTGCTAGCACTCCCGGAGTGCAACCCGTCTATTTTTGGTGTTGGAAGTATTTGGAGATGAATTTCCTGATGGCAAGAAATTCATGCCTCCTAGAGACACCAAAGAAGGTAAGGGTGCGCTGCCAACTTGAAGCAGGTATTTTAAGAAGTAAGTTTACCGGCTACCTCTTCCTTCGAACCAGAACACGCCAAGCGCTGATGTTATGGCGGCAGGAATAGATAAGGCGATGGTACCAATCCAGGCAAGTCGTTGCGAAACTCTACCACCTCTACCACAGATGTCACAGTGCTAGTGACGGTAAGCCTATGCTCACCTTTTCTTCTGCCTGCCAGACAGGAAGTCAGATGGTATATTCCACAAAGGAACCTGGATCAACAAGGGGAGAGTATTCATTTAGGTATAGATGTAAACATAGTCTTTAAATAGGTACACAAGTACCGAATTGTTTGCTAATAATTCATAATGTAAATATACACATGAATAAAATTACAATTTGTTATTTTATGAAAATGGGTTTTCAAACGAAGAGGACCTAATACATTTAAGATTCTCAAGCATGAAAGCCTACTATATACATATTTATGTATTTTTTATTGGTTATTGTAATGTGTTTTTGTTAAAATTATCCCGTAATGGACACGGGCAGACAATCTTAATACATCTAAATTACGTGTCACGTTGTTTATCCGCGATGGACACCTAAACTGCTTAACCGATTTTAATGAAATTTGCACACCGTGTGCAGTTTGAACGAACTTGAAAGATAGGATAGCTTTTATCTCAATTTATGATTTGAAAAATTACCATCCAAGCGAAGCCGGAACAGGCAGCTAGTAGTTTATATATTTATATTCTGATAAGGATTAATTTAAAGAATAAAAGCAACTACTTGTGAGAAACAAGATGAAATCAGAAGTTTTACTTTTCAATGATGACACTTGGTGAAATTCCATGGTATCGTACATTTTGGAACGAAGTTCCTTATGCAGGCTTGGAGGAGATAGAGATTTTGCTGCGCGACCGAACTGAAAAAAAACTGTAAGAAAAAGTCCGTGAAATAAAACCGTTAAAAGAGACGTACGCAGGTGCGACAGTCGTATACACAAGCTAGTAGTGTATAATACCTTTCTCTTTCTCTCTCTTTCTTTTCGTTCTCTCATCCCTTCTCTCTCCATTACCACTCCACCCCGCCAATGTATAGTACATACTCATGAATTGTATCGATTCGATAGAAAATTTATGTCTTTTCCTTAATAAAATTTACTCGTTTCATTGTTGATTACTGTCTGAAAATAAATAAAAAAAACAACAAACTTTAATTATAGGTGTGGAAAAATATAAGTGCTACAAAAAGTGAGTAAAAAGATGCCTTGCCCTATTTTAAAATGATCTTTTATTTAACTTGCAAGGTGTGGTTGTTTATCCGAGTAGAATCTTGCAAGTAGAATTTAATCCACTTTCCCGTTCCAGATGGAGCTAATATTTAGGAATTAGATAATGCAAAATTATTATGACATAGAGTTGATCTGATGAGTGATGACGGAACCGGAATGTGGATGTAACTCCTACAGTTCACAGTATTCTCCTGTCGTGTTTGGGCTTATTTGATAGGTACGTGTTGAGTAGGACTTTCAAATCTTCTTCTGAGAACAGCCCAAATAAAAGTAATTCACAAAAATGTATTTTCTAGTTAAAAAAACTTGTTTTTTCCCTTTGACGGAAATTAAAGGTATACGTTTGACATATTTCTCCCCTTCTCTATGTGTGTCTGTAGCATGTTTGTGTCTGTTTATAGAGTTTCATCTGTCCAACGGACGGACCGCTTTCGATGCGGCTTTTTTTTTAAATCTGACATGATCGAAATGGTTCTTAGCATTACATGTAAGTTTCGTCGGCAGTGAATTTTAATAGCTTTTATTTAACTTGCAATGTACGCATGTTAGTTTGGGTGGAATCTTTAAACTCTATTTTAAAGCAAATATCTTTAGACAATTGAGCTAAAATTTTGTATACAAGTTTAGTTTGGATGGCAATGTACGATAAAATACGTGACATCATTCTAAATTTAATATGGTGGACCATTCAAGATGGCAAAATAGTTAAAAGTATTTTCACGCCCATATCCCCGAAGAGGTAGGCTGAGGCACAACCAAGGCACCCACGACTAGCCGAAGACACAAGTCCCACAATGTGATAGGTGGCAAGCCTATCGCCAACCGGACACATTTCCAATCCCGAGCAATGTTTTTTGTTTTTTTCAAATTTATTTTTCTTGCCCGACCCGGGATTCAAACCCGGGACCTCAAGCAGTCAAGTCCAACAACTGAACCGCTAAACCACAGAGGCGATCACCGGAATTGTTATTTTTACAATATACTCGTAGGTATCAAATGAAAGGGCTCGTTGAGAACGCCTCGAAAAATAATGTTGTAAGTTCATAGTTAATATTCTTCTTTTTAGAGCATTTAAATAAAAGCTTGTTCTAAAAAACGTTTTTTATTGTAATTTATTGTTAGTATTTAAAACTTATTTTAATCTTAAAACAAAGTACTAAAACATAATAGTACAATGTTAAAACTTGTCAATATTGTAATAAAATTAAATTACTTACCGGCGCTGCCGTCGAGCAAGCCGAGTGTCCAATTTAAGTGAGACTAAGTTTGTTCATTAAGTTTAACAAGATTTTGTCCCAGTACCCTTTGAGACAGCCTCCGCTTTACGTCATGGAAATATTAACAGATATTTTAAGTGAAACCTTTTTGAACTTTAATTTTATATTGCTAATTATTTTTTATGTGAGAGGATTGCAAAGCCAAAGACACGAGTCTCCTGATGGCAAGTGTTGCTTTACTGTTATACTAGCGACTAGCTGTTCTACCGTACTTTGCGTAGATTATGTTATATTAATGTTACTAATTTTTATCCTCCATTGTAGTCCTTTGGGGGCAATAGTTTTTCTTTAATAGCCTATATTTGGATACTAGTCTTTAGTTGTATGCAAATCAAATTTTATCTAATTTAATTAAAATCAGTCTAGTGGTTTAACCGTGAAAGCGTGAGACATGCTGACTTTCTCATTTATAATATTAAAAACTGTTTGTCCCCGACTTCGTCAGCGTTGAATAGTAACGATCTTCATACAAACTATCATTATAGTCCCCTATTATAGTCATTTGGGAGTTGGAGAAAAAATATATAGCATATGTTTGAACTCGGATCTTTAGCTACATGCATATCATTTTTTTAAAGCAGCTTAGCCGTGAGAGAGCAAGAAATAGACAAACAGACTTGTAAATAAGGTTATCTAGATATTATCTAAGGGCTCTTTACCTTGTTTGTCAGATGGTTAATCGGACACGTCAAACTACAAAGGGTTTTTGACTGAACTTTACCTTAGACTGAAACTTGCATGTTTATTGAGATAGTTATTTTTTTCATTTTAGAAAAATAAGCAGAAGAAAAAATGAATTTCTTGTTGGTAAGAAATAAAAGTCCCCTACACAAATCAAACGTGTATTTTTTTGCAATGATAATGGAAGTTAAACAAGCAACGGATTTCCTGATTTTAAGAAATTCACTAACTAACTAACTTAACGTAACATGTCCAGGAATATTTATTACTTATTTATTATTATTATTAAATAACTAAATACCTATTGACACAGTTAAAAAACAAAGATAGTAGGAGCCGAATGATTATTTATTTGTGGTCTAAATATTACGAAGCTGAAGTTACATATCGTAGTGGCTAATAATTTTGAGATTAATACAAGCTTTTGAATATACAAGTCAAGTTATTAAAAGCATGAACCAGGTAGAGACCGACGAGTCCTTTGCATTTTAAAGTGCATGTGTGCAAATGGGTTTATATTTCATATGACGTAGCTTCTGGTGCTTTCTGGAATGTTCCGTTTGTAGCTCATTTAGAAAATGTTTATTCATTTTGACATTTAATTCTTAAAGTTGTTTACTCGATATAGGTATGTTGAACATTTATTGATATTTCGAAGTAAAGATTTACAGAATAGACCATCTGCCTTCCTGCCAGGCAGCATGTAAAAGGCAAGTCACTAATACCGTGACATCTGACAAGGTGGTAGAGTTTTGCAGCGACTTACCAGAATCGGTAACACCGCTTTACTTATCTTGCCGCCGTAACGTCAGCGTTTGCCTTCGATGTGTTTCGGTTCGGAGGATAAGGTAGCCGATAAACTTATTTTTGTTCGATCCCTAACATCTCGGTCTCTCGTTGGCAACGCAAAAAATTTAAAAAAACAACCTTTAGTGTCTCTAGGATGCGTGAATTTCTTACCATTAGGAAAATCGTCTACTTGTTTGCCTTCCAATATTATAAGAAAAAGAAATCTGACTACTCGGAATTTTATTTTACCAATTTTCTAACGCGTTCAGTCGCACTAAGTTTTAAAACAATTTTAATCATCATCATAATTGACATTATAAATGGTTTATTATTGGAAAGGTGGTCCCATATAAATTTCATGATAATCCGACAAGCGGTTTTGGAGTTATAGTTGATAATGTGTACATATTTGTTTTCTCACGGTTACTTACCTGGAACTGATTCAGTTTAATATTCACGTGTTCATAGTTAACATTCACATTCTAAGACAGCTTTAGGAAGCCAAAGAAAAGAGAAAACTAGTATGTAACTAATATATACGTAGGTCACACTATAAGTTTTGTGTAATTTAAAAAAACATGATATGATCAAAATATTATGTTTATTGCTTTTCAAAATAATCTCCTTTACATTTTAAACATTTTTATCATGCGATCGAACCATTTTTTAAAACAGGAGGACCACAGATCTGAAGGCACGTTTTCTACGTGCTGATTGAACGCTATCACTGCCTCTTCGGAGTTGGTAAAAGTAAAACCTCTCATTAAATCTTTGATTTTGGGAAAAATACAGAAATCACGGGGTGTGAAGTCGGAGCTACGTGCAGGATGAGTTACGAGATGTACTTTTTCGGAAGCTACAAATGACTTTGTTTTGTTGGCCGTGTGTGAAGAAGCGTTATCATGGTGTGGGCGAGTGCGGCTTTTGGGTCGCCTTTCGCGAACTTTTTCTAACATTTTGGATAAACAAATGATAGAATATCACTCGGAATTAACACTCTTTTGATTTTCAAGCGGAATTTTACAGATAGGACCCGTAGATAAGGAAAAAACGCGATCATTTTTTTACCAATGTTTCTGGCCTGTCTCACTTCTGTTGGCCTGTTCTCATTTTTAAACACCCCTTTTACAAGATTGCTGTTTTTTTTTCGGGTTCAAAACAATAGATCCAAGCTTCGTCTCTTGTGACAATGTCATAAACAGCACTAGAATGACCGTGGTCGTACTTCAGTAGTATCTGTAAGCATAATTCCACGCGAGCCCGCTTCTGCTCCGCTGTCAGTTCATGAGGGATCCAACGAAGTTTTTGAACTTTCAATTCTTCATTTAAAATTTTCTGGATTTAACTCATACCAATCCCCAATAGTCCTCGAATTGTCTCATAGGTAATCCAGGGGTTTTCTTCAATTAACCGCTTAACAGTAGCTACATTATTTTCATTGACAGCTGTCGAAGGCCGCCTTTACAAAATTCGTAATGTAAAAAAAAATCGACCCCACAAATTTAGCAAACCATCGCCTCATGGTGCTCAAACAAGTTGCCATTCTCCCAATAGCATTTTGAAGACGAGCGGCACAGTCTTGCGGAGAAAAAGAACTTTTAAAATCTTTAAAAATCATACTCGTAGTTCTAAATTTTTTTCGACTAATTCCATTTTCGTTGCGTACGTAGAACTTTGGTATATGATAGAAAAACAATTAACAAATAGTTCCCCGGCAATTGTTTTTTTTTATTACTAAGAAAGTTGCAACGTTTTAAAATACTAATGGTCGCTCGTTGGTCGAAATTCGACCATAATAAATATCTTGTCATAATATATTATTAATTATTTTAATATCTTGTTGATAAGAATGCCATCTTCATTTCTCAAGACTAACTACTTTGTTTCCAAACTTTATAGTGCGCCATCTGTGAACTTTTATAGGTATATTTGTTTATGTGCGTCAAATGCATGTTAGTGTGGGTAATGTTTTATTTAATAATTTAATGTACTTAATAAGCGTTATTGTTAAAAAATATTAGCGTTCTGCACTTTTCCCACACAGAAACTATAAGTGTGCAAAATTTTATGCTCCTGCGTCCGCGCAATTTCAGTAAAAATGAGTTCAAAGTTTCGGCATCACGTATTAATATATGTATAGATAACATTCGAAATTTAAATAGTTCCGATTAGCTAGAAGTGAAAAAATTTAAGTGTGCCCCATATTCATTGGATAGCTGCTCCGGCGTACTTCCTTCCACCCATATAGGTTATAATTAAAATGTTGATTTTTTTCCTGAAAATCGAAGGCATAAAAAGTATTCTATGTCCATCTTCTGGTTTTAAGCTACCTCCCTTTTAATTTTCAGCCAAATTGGTTCAGCCGTTCTTAAGTAGTGTAACAAACACGACTTTCTTTTATATATTACATAGATAAATAATTCCCCATTTCCCTTGGTCATCGCATCTAGCGTAAACGGATAAACCATTTTCGGTTATTCTTTTTTTATTGTGTTAGTTCTTGTCAGGAAAATGTTCTAATGAAAAGAAAAACCAGGAAATTTGCAGGGAAAATAGAAATAATAATACTTTCACTTTCCCATCAAACTGTTAATAGCTGCAATTGTAAAGCGATACGTAGTAAGCGATGGGCTAGTCTATACCTATATATAAAAATGAATCGCTATTTCGCTGGATCATCGCATCAACGGAGAACATGAACCAAATTAATTACGTGTTCTTTCTTTGTTGTCTTGATTATTATCAGGGAAAGGTTCTTATGAAAAGAAAAATCGAGATAAATGCAGGGAAAATGGAAAAAAAAACAATGCTTTAATACATACAAACCCTTATTAGGTAGCTGTTAATGTCAACCGATATGAAGGTCGACTGATCGTCTAGTTATTATAGTCAGAATCGCCACTGTCGTCTAGTGTTCCGATTGTGGAACTTGACTTCATGAGGTCCCGGGCAAAGAGTATATAAATACTACGTAATAAGAGGCGGGACTTCCATAGATACGTAGCAAACCCGAATTTTGTATAAAGTTTACTTGAAAATGTATAACCCGTATAATTTGAAAGTAAGTCTAAAGGCATTCAGATATAAGGCAACTAGAGTCATATGATTTGGGCGAATAAAAAACATAGCAAACTTATTTTTTATTTTTTTTTATGTGAAAGTTGCGCCAAACTGATCCTGGGTTCGATCTACTGCTCGGGCAATAAAAGAAAATGATTTTTTCTAATAAAAAAAATGTTGCCCAGGATTGAAGATGTGCCCGGTTGGCGATAAGTTTGCCACCTATCACATTGTGGGAATTAGTGTCTTGGTAAGACTTGGTATCTTCGACTAGTCGTGGGTGCTCTGGCTGTATCTCTACTCACCATTTCGGGTATATGGCGCGAAGATACTTTTATTTACATACAAATCACTGAACATACTTATAGTTATTAGATCGCAACTAAATAAATGTTTTAATTTCGCAACAGAGGTCATGGCCTTCGTGGCGCAATCGATTAGCGCGTTCGGCTATGAACCGAAAGGTTGGTGGTTCGAGTCCATCGGAGGCGTATTTTTTAACTACTAAACAGTGAAAATAAAAATATGTCAAAATTCAGTTTTTTGGCTTTGGAGTTTATTAAAAACTGTAAATTTATAGGCCTATGCCTTCTGCTAGATAGCTTGTTAGAGATGAACTTAAGTACTTGTCATAATCAACCTCAAACAGATAACAGGGCCCTGAAAGGACACTATGTTTTTGGCATCACTGCTTTGCCTCATTAACTACTAAACATGACGGTTGACATTGTCATATTTCCATGTGGAGTGTGAGGTAGCTTACCAGTATCGAGTTAGCTTTATATCTCATTACCACCCAGTGCAATTCTCAAAATCAGATGTGGTTAAAACAACTCATACGATTAACATTATAAATGCGAAAGTTTATACATATGATTGTTTCACTTCTTCTTTTTCACGCAAAAACTGCTGTATTAATTAGGCACATACATAAATGGTAAATTAGATTCTAACACATAGGATAGTGTTCACATACATTTAATTCGAAAAAATGTTCCTGTGGGACCGTTAACCACGCGGGCAACGCCACGGACAACAACTAGTCTGATGTATGTATCTGAAAACATTAGAAACAGAAAATATTTAAATAAAAACTTAAACGCTACTTGTCAGCTTAGAATAGTTACTCTGGACAGCAGCATGTCGATAGTCTGGTGAAGTTGCAAAAACCGCGAGGTTAGTAACACAATATTAACCCCCGTCGGGAATCGAACCCGAGCCTCGCGGTTGATCGGTGCAGTTAGACATGTACGCTAACCCCGCGACCAACGAGGCGATCAAATCTATATATTACATCTATATATATATAAAAATCAATGCCACTTTTCGTTGTAATTTTGTAACTCAAGAACGGGCTCACCTATCTAAACTAAATGATTAGGTTTTGTTCGGACTGTTTAGTAGATGGTTTATGCGAAGTTTGCATGTGTCATTCATGCGGTCATATACGTAGCGAAGCACGTACCGGGCTGCTAGTTAATTATATAAATCAAGTAAGTACTGTTCGATAGTCTCGCTAAAACTCGAGAACGGCTGAATAGACTTGACTAATTTTAGTTTAGTATTATTTGTTAGTGGTCCAGGGAAGGTTTAAAGGTTAGAAAAAAAATGATAAAAAAAATAGAAAAGGAAAAATAATAACAAAACTTTAAGTTTTCCCATACAAATAGAACGGGTGGAACGAAGTTCGCCGGGACAGCTAGTATAAATACATTTAATTTACCGCCGGATTGGAACGCAGCCTTTTACTGATAGCCGGCGAAAGAACTCAGCGGAATTTTTCACGAAAAAGTTTGGTATTTGAATACAACGTAGCAAGAATAAAAACTCGTTTCTAGTATGTTGGCAATTTCAAGGAACTCTTCACAGGATGCTAATTGAAATCCAGCATTAACCTGAATCCTGTGAACCCTGAAGCTGCGTCTGAAATAAAATGTGAAATATGAGTGGCCTCGTCTCGCGCACGAAACTTCACCGCAATTTCAAAAGCTCCAGACCTACATTCGTTGTATGGGTGTTGATGATCTATTCAATCGGCCATTTTTACTGATACTGGCTTTATAATATTCGTTAAAATCTATCGCCTCTGTGGCCTAACGGTTCAGTTGTTGGACTTGACTGCATGAGGTCCAGGGTTTGAAAACTTAGACGGGTTAGAACATTGGATTTTTCCAATTTTCTAATAAAAAAAATTGCTCGAGATTGGATATGTGCCTGGTTGGCGATAGGCTTGCCACCTATCGCATTGTGGGACTTAGTGCCTTCGGCTAGTCGTGGGTGCCCTGGTTGTGCCTCTGCCTACCTATTTAGCGATATGGGCATGAAAATCCTTTTTTTTTATTCGTAAAAATGCGTGTACTTATGTACTCGCGTGAGAAGTTATATCTACTTAAAAAATAATAAAAAAAATCTGTAACGAAAAATATATATGTACCTAAATTGCATTTTTATAAAACTGAATCACGTGTGTGAATGTAGATACATGTTTCTAAAACAGGCGACTTCATGATGTTACTTTTGTGTAACGGGTCTTAAAATTTCACTTTCATCATTTTTTCATAACGTGCCTAAAGAAGTGTAACTTCAAAAAAGGTATTTTGATCCGACGCTTGATCGCTACACCACAGAGGCGATTTATTTTGTATATGATCATATACATATTTTTGATGCCCTGAATTTGAATCTAGCTACCTCTTTCGAGACATGGGCGTGAAAATTCTTTTAAGTCATTGATTTGAAATGGCGTTAGAAGAACTATAATTACAAGTTCTTTGCTTGATGATGAAGAAGAAGAAGAGAATGAAGAAACAAATGCGATACCATAGATTTTAGAGACATTCTATTGCCTGGGTACTACCGTCTACCCACTACCTAATCTTCTGGACCGAAACATGACACGGTCATTATGGCGGTAGGAATAGATAAGGTGCATCAAGCACCTCTTCCAGGGCATTTTGCTGCACAGTAGGTACTCTCTTACCAGTGGTCTTGTTGGTAATGACCTATTTAGCTGGCTGCTCGCCTCTTACGAATTGCCAAGTAAGGAGCCGACTACTTAACGATTATTAATTACCTATTAATGAATTATTAAATTGTCATGGGATTTTGCTATTGTTAATTTATAATCGTCTTTCGAGTGTCATCAATATCATGACCAGAACTGTTTGACAGAGTTTTGTGGAGATTCCCTAGATTGGTGCTATATAACTATGTCCTGTGCCATTACTCTCTTCTGCTTGATTTAGTAAGTGGGATTGAAAGAAAATGTAGGTTTGAAAATGAAATTGGGCAAGCTCAACTGGTTCGGTCATGTGGAAAGAATAAAAGATAAAATATGGGTTGCACTCCGGGAGTGCCGACAAAAGTGAAAACTTGAATATTAACGTCGTGCATTTTTGATATTTTGGAATAGTTAGGGAATAATTTGGCACGAATTGCTTTAATTATTAATATGAAAGTACTATCATTTATGTGGTAGAATACAATATTCATTTATTGAGCTATCGTACACAAACATGACAACACGAACATTCGCGCAAGCGTCCTGCGGGGTTAGAATGAACACCGTCGTCTTGACACGAACGTTTCGTTTTGGCCCGCATTGAAATGTCCAACTCAAAAAACGTAGAACATCCATGCAAAACAAAACGTGACGTCGGCGATAGACGATAGTACGTCATGAAACGTTAGCGAATGAATGACATTGTTAGAAATTCGTAGAATAACGTGCCCAAAACTAACATTTGAGAGACGAATTCGTTTTGGAAACGAAACGAACGTTCGTTTTGCCTGCGATCGCCTTGTATGCCACGTTTCTAGAACTAATCATATTGTCAGTCGCGTTACGTATGTTTCATATTTATTATTCACGTAATTTTAAATTATTAAGTATTTCGTTTTGATTATATTTTTGTTTACTTTTTTATTTTCTTGTTTTCTTTCTTCTTATTACGTTTTTTGTACTACGAGTTATTTTTTAGCTCCTCCAGTTTTCTATCTTCTGCAATATTGAGTATCACGAAGTGTATTTTAATTATTTATTTTTATGCTATTTGAAGGCAAACAAGCAGACGAATGTC
>NJDC01009656.1:116215-131416 GCA_002245475.1 Calephelis virginiensis
AAAACATAGGTTTCTTTTTATTGTAAAAAATGGGGGAGAATGAGTAAAGACAAGGGATGACTGTTCATGTGTTAATTCGTCATTTTTGAAGATATGACAGTGAAACTTTGTATTTAGACACTTAATGAGGAACGAAAAAACGTAGGCTACTTTTTATAGCGATAATTTAATCAAAACTATTTTAACTTATCAACCTTATTATAAAAGAATATAAACATGGAAACTTGCAAAACCACGTCACCGTTAAATGTGTTTAGTAAAGACAAATTGATTTTCCAGATTTTTCTCTTAATAAAATGAACCGAAACTCGCCTTTTATGACTAAGTTGGTATGAAAGCAATCTATATTTTTTGTAAAAGCTCGGAACCAAAATCTATACTATCTATACTAATATTTAAAAGCTGAAGAGTTTGATTGTTTGAACTTTCAGTGTTAGAAAGTCCATTTATTGAAGAAGGCTATAGGCTTATACATCATCATGCTAAGATCAATAGGAACGGAGCACCAATGATAAATGTTTTAAAATGGGGGATTTTTTCCTATTGAGAGCGTGTGCTGCATTAACGGTGAAAGTTTCGTAAAAATCATGTATGAAAGAATTGTTCCCCTTTGAAAGTCCTAAAAAAAGTCCGCGACAGTACATTTCTATCTTTTAAGGTTAGCTCACTATAACCTTTTTTTATGCTAACCAAATTTGTTTCAAAATAATGCATTATTTGCGAAGGTTATTTTATAAACACGATGTTAATCCTTATCCAAAAAAATACGTCATTCATCACAAGTATTTAATTTAAAACAAAATTGCATTTCACATCACTCGATTTGAATGAATATCTTAGGAGATATCGCAGTTTTAAAATAACACTATCAAGTAGAATATAATCACTATGTTAACACTATAGTTTAAAGACCGCGCGACACATACGCGTGGTATGCGCGTGGTTGACTCCTTATGGAACGGTTGTGCTCAGTGCACTACTTTGTTAATTTATTAATTCCAGAACATCATCGTGTAATACTTTTTAGGTGATAATTAAATAAAAATAGATTAAAGTTTGAAGAAGGACGTAGGCCGTTTTTCATCTTAAAATTTCAACGGGTAGCGTTGGAGAGTTAAATGTTAAATAAATAGACTACGCGAGCGAAGCCGCGGGTAGCAGCTAGTAAACTATTAGTGTGCTAAATTTCAACGGAGGAGCCGTTGGCGCAATTTTCGTAAAAAGGGTTCCAAAGTTTTGGCATTACGGATATATGGATAATGGATGCCTTTCGATTTACCTAATAGTTCCATTATGAAATCCTAACCCACCAACAATAGGACCATCACTAAAGTGCGCTCATTTAAAAAAGTACATAATTAATGTGTATTGTTGTAACCGGCGTGTTTGTATGAAAAGGGTAATGAATGTGACGGAAGCCAGACAGGTTTGTCTGGCTTCCGTCTGGCACTCTCTGTCTACCGAGTAAGGAACTTGGCGTGAAGATATGTATGTTATACAAATAACGCAGAAATTGCAGGATATACATTATATGCGTTATGCATAGAAACTTCTTTTTTAAGGTTGGTGAAAATACAAAAGACTGTTTTAATATTTTCAATTTACTTGATAAATGTTGGTGTTGTTCGAACAAACAAATCGAAACGTTCTAGCTATTTATTATGGAAACGATGTCAGGATAATTCAATTTAAATTGTCAAACGATGTTAATTTTTTCCACGCGTGATTTGGTGAAAATTGAATATTACTGTAGTTGTTTATGTTCATACGCGCTTGTATTTTTAATAAAACAATTATTCGTATATCAATAATCAAATTAGTAGTTTTTATTTAACTCGAGTAACTTCCAGTGTTGAAAAATATAGACAAATCCCTCTTTGGTTTGAAAGCTTTTATTCGTTTGTCACTAACGTGAAAAAGACTAGTAGTAGTAGAAAAAAAAGTAAAAAGGTAGTAGAAATTAAACAAATTGAATTAAATTGAAAATCGCTTATATTACATTTATCATAGCATGGGTAAATGTAGATCTTTTATTTTGCTAATTTCACGTAAGCAGTCTAACTGTTGTTCATATTATTCATTCATATTATTTCCCGAGCTCTCATTTTATTCGTGGTCAGGTCGCGGTGGGGAGTGGTGAAAACTTTATGTAGGGTTGTCACATTGTATCATTTGGAAGATGGCGTGATAATTTATATTTTCTCGAGCTCTTACTTTATACGTGATCTGGTCCCTATGGTTGGTAGTGGAAACCTTGTGGTAAAAAAAGTGGTAGGGGTTTCTCGAAGGACGTGACAATTTATATTTTTTCCCGAGTTCTTACTTTATTTGCGATGAAAAAAGTTAGATAATTTACATTACTTTTTGAATTATTCAAATGCGTTCCGATAAAGTAGCCGGTAAACTTACTTTTGCTCGGGGCCTAACATCCGTACCTAAGTTTGGCAACGCACCATTACTACTTTTGGTGTCTCTAGGGCTCGTGAATTTCTTACAATCAGAAAATCCGTCTGCTTGTTTGTCTCCCGATATTATAAAAAAAATACTAATATTTTTTACATTTTACTGTTTTTAATAAGCTCCAAAAGTACTGGACCGACTCGAAATATTATTCTTCCCGACACTATCACTGACGAACATGGGCTAAATTAATTCTAGGAAACATTCTAAATTTGTCCACTCGTGCGAAGCCCGGACAAGTCGCTAGTTCTAGAGACAGGGACAAGACTAGACTCTAGAGACAAGACAACTACTGATACTATGGCTACAGAAAAAAGTATATGAATTGCAGCAGTTCTTGGCGACCTCCACCACCAAGACTGACTGGTGACTTACTAGAAAAATAACCCACAAGAAAACTAAATTATTCTAGTAGCGGACAAAGGATTCAGCGTTTCAACACGTGATGTCTTAGCTGATGTAACTTAATAAATCTAGCTTGAATGAAGCTTAGATATCATTAAATATTTAAACAGATAATTTCAATTTATTTATTCCGTCTCACTATCTAAAACATCTTTATCATAAAACGGTTCTTAAATATTTTACTTATAAACCATAGATAATAAAACGCAAGCGTACCAGAGGACCATAAATATTGAGAAACCTTCTTTTATCACCAATTTAATCGAACATAAAAACTGTAATAACTGGTAATTTATTGATATATTAATTAAAAAGAAAATATTATCACGACTGTAATGCGTTCCGCCATATTTAATAAAAAGAGAGGGACATAAACAACATTATTAAAAACAGAGATAGAATGTGTTGTACTTTATGGGCTGGTTGTTTTTTAATATCCACAGATTAAAAATGGATAAGAAGCAGCAGGCGGCTGTCCCGTTTATAGTTTCGCCTTTATTAATGTGTGTTTTAGAGAAATTTATGTCTGATGTGTGCCTGCTCTGCCTTTGGTAATCTGTTTTCTTATTTTTAATGTATCTTTTATAAGTTATATGTAATGTACAGCTTCAATTTTCGTGTCTTCTTTCGAACGCTTAATAAATTTTACAGAAATTGCTACTTACGTTGCTTAAACGAGCTCATTGACTTGATATTTTTTAGTAGTACAGAATAAAAAAACGTCATCACGCTCAAATCGCCGAAGAGGTAGGTAGGTAGAGGCACAACCATCCACGACTAGGTGAAGACACTAAGAACCATAATGTGATAGGTAGCAAGTCTATCGCCAAATGGACACATTTCAAATTCCGAGCAACGTTTTTTTTAAATAGAAAAACCACATATTCATTTTTGTGACCCGACCCGGAAATCAAACCCTGGATCTCTTGAAGTCAAGTCCAACACCTGGACAGTTAGACCACAGAGGCGATTGAATGAATGAAATATTGAAATTCGTTTGTGTAAATTAATGAATAAATATAATTTATACTAGATAATTTTTGACGTATATTATATACACATAAGGTACTTGGAATGACAATTACCATTATCATCATTTAAAGCATTTATATCCGTATTGGTCCGGGATCATTTGCAGAAAAGCCTGCCAAGCAGCTTGTAAAATGCAAGTATAGACTTACCGTCACTAGCACCGTGACATCTGACTAGGAGTTTCGGTGCGACTCACCCGGATTGGTACTACTGCCTTATCTATTCCTGCCACCAAAACGTCAGCACTTGCCTTTGATGTGTTCCCGTTCGGAGGATAAGGTAGCCGATAAAATTACTTTTGCTCGAGGTCGATTATCCTGGTCTCAGGTTGGCAACGCGCCATTACTATCTTTTGGGTCTCTAGGCGGGGTGAATTTCTTACCCTCAGGAAATCCGTCTACTAGTTTGCCTTCCAATATCATAAAAAAATTATGCTTAGTAATTTGTTTCTCACAGTTGTTGATCACCTCTCCTTCTTTTACGTAAATATATGTAGTAGGAAAAATGTATTATTTGTAGTTGGGTAAAAATGATGAACATCTGAAGTGATATCGACAAAGTGAAAAATTCAGGAAACATTTCATATACCCCCGAAATGAACTAAGGAATTTGATCACCCGTCCTCCATAACAAGCAGTACCACTATTAAATCTACGTTCGAGATCCACCAGAATTGAAAAGTTTTCCAATAAGGGTCGTCACGACGAATTGAACGAGGAATTTCAGCGTTCTTTCACTTCCAAACGTTTCTTTTGAGTCTTTAGACTTTACAATATTGGTTCTCGAACTTTTATTCCAAGAAATACTTTTTTGTAACCCTAATGGATTATGATTTTATATTATTTATATATTATTCGTGTAACGTTATGTAGAGTAAATAATTAATACGCATTGTCTTACGAGTATATGTAAAAAATATTAAAGTGATCCCATCAAAAATGTTTCCATGTAAAATTTTGCCAAGACGAGTCCACGTTGCTGTCAAAAAGTTATAAGATGTCATGTAGAGCCAAACTTGTAGATCTATCTTTCTCACTCCACAAGTCTTAACCTAATAAATTTTATACGTTAATCTAACTATACCACTTGACCGATTCGCTACCGCCATATAAGTGGAAATTGGAAGTATTCACTGGCATTATTTCCTTTTTTTATGATATTGGAAGGCAAACAAGCAGGCGAATTTCCTGATGGTAAGAAATTCACGCTGACTAGAGACAGTAAAGGTGGTAATGGTGCGTTGCCAACCTGAAGCTCGGATGTTAGGCCCCGATCTAAACTAAGTTTATGAGAAGTAAATGTAACAATATTTTAACAAATTATACATTGCGCAATATAGTTTGCACTTTGCATGAGTATTAGAATACTTAAAACATAGACATATTCAAAATCGTGAAAAAACTTTGTGAAAGTAGTTAAAAGATCAGCCAAGAAAAACCAATTTATAACATATTACTTAACCTTAAAGATACCAATAAAAACTTTTATACGCGTTCTTATAAGCTTGCGTGGGCTTACACAAACAAAAGATTTAAAAAATAAAGTTTCTCGAAACTCGACTAGTTTTCTTTTCGCTGATTGTTAAACACATTGGAAAATATTCCCTCTCAACCTTAGTTTGGCATCGTATTCCGAAAATATCACATTATTACTAGTATTAGAAACATTCAATGTCTATGGCTTTATAAATATGGCATGATATGGCAACACAGCTATGGCTCCGAGTTGATACCTATAAATGTAAGTAATCAACATCTGAGGCGGCCATTACGTGCCGGATCGTGGAGCAGGAAGGGCCTTACAGATCAAATACTGTATAGGACTAAGGACCTATATTTGTGTAATGTGTAAGCCAGTGTCTAATTAAGTGTGCTAAGGTAAGCCTAAAATGTTGAGTTGTGATAATGTGAGTTAAATATATGGTTTGGATCAAAAATATGTTTCATTTCCTGAGTCTTTGACACTAGTGACCGATAGAAAGTTTCGGTTTCGGCCATAAAATCTAAGTTCGGCTATAGTTTAGGTTTCGGCTAAAAAAATACTAAAACTTTTAGACACACAGAAACTCCTGCTTTCGTGAATTGTATTGCGTTGTTTGGCAAATTTAGCCGCTAACTGGTACCTAGCTGTTTATTAAGTATATTCTGTATGTTACGTTAAAAAAATAACCTACCTACCTCCCTCCCTCCTTTATTGGCTGTCTTTTTATTTCATTTGACACTACTAGCTACTTATGTGTAACTGGATGTTGTTATGACTATGAAAAATTAAGAGTAAAAGTACATTATATTTCAGTATCAATAGAAATGTGTAATATGTTTAGGTAGAAACCTACCTAAACATGTAAAACCATGCTGTAAAACCAGTTTCGGGCGGACATTATTAATTTATTACACTTTATTTCGCAACTGTAATATTTTCTTCTCACTTTTATAATTGTTATTTAAAGTTTTTATTTATCATTTCTTTTATTTTTCAATATTTTATTTAAATCACTCCACAGTGACATGCTAAAACGGTTACTTTCACGGTTAAGTACCCATGACGCAAATTATTCCGAAAAATTAAGTTTATTTTTTAATCTGAATGAAGAATGATTTATTTGGTGTATAATGTTACAAATACATTTAGAAACTTAATATAGGTACCTGCTTCCCTAAATAGCAAATACCAGTGCTATCGAATAAACGGTGAATATACAAACTTTTGTTTAACGCCTACGTATTATTTGGAGAAAAATGAAGAATTGTTTGAAAATAAATAAAATTTACAAAGAATGCACTTATATTAAATGCAAATGGACTTTTTCTGTATAAAATAAAATACACAGACAAAGTAAATGAAATGAAGTAGTTTAATACAACTTAATAAATAAGCAAGAACGACTTTAACCTTATTTAATAAAGTGAATATTCATCATCAAGCTCATATGTATTTTTACTACCAACATATTCACTATTCTCGGAAAATTAAATTCCTGTGATATTCCTGCATATTGGCGTTCCATTTTTTATTACGCCCAATAAACTCCAAAATTGATCCGACATTCAAGATGGCCGATAATCATTTGAGGATGACTGGCCACTTTTGGTGCCTTTTGATCGCCGCGTCACCTGTCATAACGCAGGATTGCCTTCAACGAGGCCACATTATATTTTTCTTTTTTATTTATTGTGGCCAGTATTTATTTTCCCGCTCGATCACCTTAAGAATGGCCTTAATTGAGTTTATTTGGGTATAGATACCCTTTGTCGGAAACATTCGTGTGTTCGGAATTTAAATCTTTGCTTTATTCGTAACACAAAGATCTATGCGACCAGAAAATATACGAACATAATATCATTTTGTATTAATTCTAAATTCAATTTTTTTCTATAATGACATTGTGCTTATAATGTGTTCCTATTTGACCGGCCTGTTAGTAAAGGGGTTGGGATGGGTTCCAGGAGCACCGTCCCTAACGCCACTGAACGTTTACGAGGCTAGGTTTCAATTCCAGATATTATGTATTTCTAAACCTGAGTACTTATTAACTTTTCTTGGGTAGGACCCAAAACTCAATTAAATACTTTTGATGTTATTTTGTCCAGACTATATACTATCTACTTATTTATTAATAACTATTGCCGCATTTCGACCACTGTGCGGTCAACAGTGGTCGAAATTCGAACATAATATATTTTAATTAATGTTCAAACATTATTAAGCTTCTATTGTCAATTATCTTTTTGATAAAAACCGCCATCTTCATTTATTTAGACCAACTACTTTGTTTTCAAACATTATACCTAAATATAGTTTGTGCGCCATTTGTGATCTTTAATCCTTTCGATTTAATGCACTTTACAAGAATTAATATTGAAAAATATTAGCGTTCTGCGCTTTTCCTACACACAAACTATAAGTTAGCCAAATTTTATACACCTCCTTCAGTGCATTTTTTCTAAAAACTGGTACAACATTTTTGCTTCACGTGTTAATATAATGATATAAGGCATAGACACAGTATCGTCAAGTACCCCACCAAAGTTATGAAGGAAAAGATAATTACCGACTACATTAGGGGATCGCCTATGTGGCCTGGCGGTCCAGCGACGGACTTGACTTCTTTTTGACTTGAGGTCCCGGGTTTTAGTAGGTGGGACTCATTGTCTTCGGCTAGTCGTGGGTGCTCTGGTTGTGCCTCTGCCTATGGCTTTGGGGATATGGACATGAAGATACTTTACTTCTTTTACTTTATTTTGCATTAAGGGAATAATCAAGCCGTCTCAAATGTTACTTTTTTTTGAAGCGACAGGTAGGATGTTCCAAATGGCAGTGTTTATTAAAGGTCATAACTCCTGACTAGCTTATAATATAGCTCGCTAATACAATACATACATACGTACCTAGCTCGTGTAATACATAATTCTTATAACTCCTTCCACATTGGATCTTCTTATTGGATGTAACTGTAACCTAAGGTTACAGTTAAGGTTGATCCCCGGTTTGGCAACACAACATAGAAAATGTTTATTTTCAATTTTCTAATAAAAATAACGTTGCACGGGGTTTGATATGGACCCTTTTGGCGAAAGGCTTGTCACCTGTCCTATTGTGTGACGAAATGTCTTCGGCTAGTCGTGGGTGCCCTGGTCGTGTCTCTGTCTACTCTTTCGAGGATATGGGCGTGAAATTACAGCATACCTATGACCCTTGTACCTTTTTGTCTTTCGCTGACGAACGCTCTATGCATTTAACTGTGGATTCAAAACCTGTGGTAAATATTAATTCCTTTCTTATCGATTACGTCGAATGTTTAGCTAGGCAAGAGAAAAGTGCGAAAGTTAAAATGACTTAATAACTTTCAAAAAAATATCTATACGTGTTCATGTCAAGGTACAGTTAATTACAATTGCAATAGAGCCTTTACCATGAGTTGGTATAGAAAACGTTCGGTAAGTTACGTGTCGAAATCTATGACACTTTTGGTCTGGATTCTATTCCAAAGATTAAGCAGTTTTGTGATGAAAGTGTTTGTGTTACAATGAGTAAGGGCATTTTCTGATGGTTTATGCACGTGGAAAAAATGACAGATAAATCCTTGACAAAGCAGATGTACAAAGTGAATTTGGGTGGATGCAGGTACCCCGTGAGACCTAGGTTGACATTCCGAGATTAATCGTTCGGGTGTTATCTGAAGGCGGTGCAAAGCCAGCCAGGTCTGCCAGGATCGTGAGATTTGGCACTCGATCCTTACTACATAAGGGATTTGACGTGAAGATATCTACTTATATATGTGTGATGACTTCCTGCTCATCTGCGACGCAAGCCAGTGTGGAAGCACAAGTAGCTGCATTGCACGCCGAGCAACATTTTTTTTAAAAATTGGAAAAACTTTTTTTTTGTTGACAGCTGGACCGCTAGCCCACAGAGGCTGTGAAAAGCTGTGAACGTTGTTTATTAGGATATCCTGTAGTAGGTATAAGTAGTTTGATTAATATAAGATTTTTTTTTTACTGGTGTCTGCAACTAGGATTCCCTGTGCGAGCAAATCACCAGGCCCCACTTCAGATCACGGATACTATAGTATTCCTTTACGCTCGGGATATAGAAACAGAAAATTATAATTGTAACAAAATACGCAAAAATAAAATTTTAAGTATTAATACAAGGAAATGGTTATTAGTTTCATAATTCTACAAATATGTAAACAACAAATCCTACAATTTAATTACAAATCGTTAATTAATGTTTGTCAATATAAATGTGTATATCATTTAACTATTTTTTTTAAATAAAATTAGAATATCATTTGTTACTGAATGTGTATAAGTGTGTGTGTGTAAAAACACTTAAGAGGGTGTAAATGACGTGTGCGTATATATAAAAGCGCCCGCTTGTGTGTGATTTAAGTGTAGAAACGTTTGCTAGTGTATATGTGATATGTAACAAATAAAACAAGTGTGCAAAATGTTTGTTTGGTAGGAGTGCATAGAAATGGATTTATACAATTCAATGTTTTACTAATTTTTCATACATGTTAAGACATTCATAATACAGTATTTAACAGTAGTTCAGTTTCATCACAGGATAGTGAGGAGAACCAAGTAGATACTATTTGTTTACATTTATATTTGGTAAGATTGTAAATGTTTAGCCTGAAATAGATTATTCTTTAATATTTACTATTGGCTGCACTGGCGTAGTTACGCTACTGATCAACATTGCACCCAAGCCGGGACGGGCCGCTAGTTTAAAATAAGACTGAAAATTAGTTAGAATAAGTTACAGATAGTAGGTTTTGAAATGTGGTACATTTTCAACAACTGCAGTATTCAACTTTGTCTTTTACATAAATACTACGAAAACAAATTGAATTTTGGCTGAACAAAATTTATAGTGATATTTTGTGCCATCAGCGGATCTTTATTCTTTCTAACTTTCCGATTCTATAAAAAAATGTTTTAATCATGTCAAGTCACGGCCAGGAAATACATCAGACAAAATGGCGGATGTCACCCGTCAGCTGTGTCATATTAATTTGATTAAACTATTTATTTGGTGCACGAGGGACACTTATCTGATCGGAGCCCTTCAATAGGGTTCCCCAGTAAAAAAGTTGGAAAAGAAAATCAAATAAATAAATGTTCTAAATGCACCTTCCCAGAATATCTTTAAAAATATAATAATGTTTAGAAGAATACAAGTTTATTATAAAAATATATACGTCTTATGAATATGTACCAGGAAAAAAAAAACAATTTTGCAGTCCAAGTGTCTCGTCTCCAAACAGTAAGCCATTCTTTCATGGGCACGTTTTTACAATAATCTTTCTGATTATAGGAAAGACCTTTCATTAAATAGATTCAAAAGGTTTCAAATTGAAATTACATAAACAATTTGTAATATACCATTGCTAAAACGCTAGACAAGATAGATGATATTCTGGATTTCATGATGTAACTCAGTAAAAGCTTGAATATTTTTAAACGACTTGGAAAAAGGAGAAGGTAATGTAATATACAGTATTCTTTCTTCATGCAAACCGGCAAACACGCATTTACACCTACGCATCTCAATTCTGGTATAGGTACACTTAGTACTTACGTATAATTTAAATAGTATAACTAAGTGTAGTACGTCTACACTTAGTTATACTATTTCAATTATGCGCTTCGGCTTTACACTTTTTACTCCTTTTACACTTCATACATTTATTTTTAAATTGGCTGACCTTATCTAAATTGAAGCGAAATGATTAATTATGTGTAATACAAACTCTATACAGATATCTTCAAAATATTTCCGAAGCTTGACGAATGTAGCCGAAGCTCATAATTTAAATAGTACTACTGTAGTACACATCATTCGTGATTGCGCCGCTGTGACGAACGGTCGATATAATAGCTTTTGTTGCCACTTGTGACATTTTCATAATGTGGCAAAGAAATAAACTTTATTGTGATGTTTTCGAACGTCAGTTAAGCTGTTACGGATTTACATTTATGAAATTTGGTAATTAAAAACACTACATGCATTTTTATTGAACATTTACTGTGCATTAAACGATTTTTACTTGTTTTAAAAAAGTACAACATTTACTGACACAAAATTCAAATAGGCAGATGTAGTTATGACACTGAAGGAACATAGCCTTATCGCGTGTTGCCGCATCGCTCGGCTGTAGGTATTTTTTTTCCAAACCAGAGCCGAGTAAGGACTGCTGTTTTAGACTACAGGCCCATGGCAATAATAGATGGGTCATATTATGAACCACCAGGTGACGTATATAGGACAGTATAAGAGCATAAAATAATAAAATTCAGCACTAAGCCGTCACCTGTAAGCTGTCCAACTGAATGCAGGTAGAGTGAGTCTATTTTTATACGTAGTAGTACGTACGTAGTATTTTTATACGTAGTTATTTTGTACATAGATTATTTAGTTATTCACATGGAAGTAGGTTTTTTGCAATCAACTTCGATTATATTATTACAGTATGTGTTTTGATGTGTAAGATTTTTTCAAACTTCCACATCAAATGCAGACTAGGGCAGTAAGTTTTTATAAGACAAATTATACATATATAAATATATATAATTACACGTCTGTGAGAAGTTAACGAGTGTCATGAAAAATTAATCTATCTGTTATCGCCTCTGGTTTAGCAGTTCAGGTATTGGACTTGACTGCATGAGGTCCCGGGTTCGAATCCCGGGTCGGGCAATTAAAAGAAAATTTATGTGCCTGGTTGGCAATAGGCTTGCCACCTATCACATTATGGAACTTAGTGTCTTAGGCTAGTCGTGGGTGCCCCGGTTGCGCCTCTGCCTACATTTTCGGGGATATGACCGTGAAGATACTTTTTTTATGAAAAATTAAAATGTTCATCGATCTATGGGCGTGATATTTAATCAAGTAATATAAACCGGCAAAGTGCAATTCGGACTCCCACACCATGGGTTCAGTACAAACATGTAGGCTTATACTTAAGTTCACCTATCACATTTTATTAAATGATGGTTTGTAGATGTTTTCTATAACTGTGCTTTTGCGAAGAAGTTACTTCGGACCTAATTTCAAGATTTTAAATTCACGGGAAGTACCCTGTAGGTTTTGTATAAATTACAATTGATACGTAAATCAGTACAAGTGTTTCTTTGTTTTAAAATATGAATATTTGGAAGTTTCACCAAGCGCCGACGATGGAAAATATCAAATATGTTATATTAAGAGTTTAAAAGTAACCTCAAATAAAATGATATTAATTAATAGATTCAGTCAAAATCTTGTGGTCGATAACCCTATTAATTTACATACAAAAATACCCATCATCATCAAAAAACAGACATTTAAAGTCTTGGGGTCGCGATTAAATGATTCCGCTTTATCATTACGTTTTCATTAGTCAGAGCAAACGGGGCGCGGTAGTCGGAATATCACCGGGATCTAATAATATTTGCTTCGGCATTTATAATATCAATGATACAGCATTTCCACTGGTAATTGTTTCTTTTATTAATTGGCATATAGCCATGACTACGTATGCGTGGCACAAAATCGAAACTAATATCATAAATGCGAAAGCATGTTTGTTTGTCTTTTGTCGAAAATTTCTGTTTGTTTTTATATCTTTTGTGGTAATTTTTATATGGGGCAAAAAGAAGGCTCAAAGGTAAACAGAGTGAAAAATAAGTAATAAAGTGGTCGAATATGTGTTCCCATCCATGAAACTTTAAAATAAAAGTGTGAAAAAATTATTTAAATAAGATATACTTAGCACCTTTTTGAGATGTAGCACGTTTACAAGAAAAATATATTTTTTTCGTTGCTGAAAAATTATATGGGTATTTAGTAAAATCTAATAAAATATCCCTACCATTCTGGATGTGTATATCTAACCTATACTTTTTAATAGGTTTTTTTTTTGTTTTTAGTTTGCAGTTCGGTTCACTTATAACAATTTTAGCTCTTACCAAATTTGCAGTTGCTCGTAGGCGGTGGTCATCACATATCGTCAGATCAATCAGATCAGACCGCCTTGTTTGTTTACCTTTCATCCAAAAAATGCTCAGGTTTTGTGTCATCACTCCCAGTTTTGCTATTTACTATTAGTCTTATTTATTTCCTATTGTTACTATTTGTTCTACCCGTTCAGTTTGTATAGAAAAAATTAAAATGTTTTTTCTAGTTTCCTCGCATTTCTTTCCTTTTTCTTATCTTTCAAACCTTCCCTGGACTTGAACAAATAATTCAAAACCAAAATTAGCCAAAACAGTATAGCCGTTCTCGAGTTTTAGCGATACTAACGAACAACAATTGATTTTTATACATATGGATAGGAAATTCATTTGCTCGTTTGAATTTTAATAATAAAACCTTAGTACACCCAACAGTGGGAGTTTCCTGAAATGATGATGACGACTTTCGTGATTGTGGAATAATTTTAATGCCATATCCACCATTACGTGATCGGTAAATAAGTTGTTAAGGGCCTCTTAACATCGACATCTCGATACATGTACAGATAAGGGCCCCCAGGGTGGACCCACATCCGTGGCCAAATCAAATGAATGATTTGACAAAATTCTGAGCCACGAAAATTTTAGGGGCAAATGCGCCTGACGTCACCAATCGTTTGGGAGGTTGGCGCTCGATCCCCTGACATTTGTGTGATGAGCGTAATGATGATTATCGCCTCTGTGGTCTAGCGATCCGTTGTTAGACTTGACTTCATGAGGTCCCTGGTTTGACCCACGGGTCGGGCAACTGAAATAAATAATAATTTCAATTTCCTAAGAAAAAATAACGTTGCCTGGGATTGCATGTGTTCCCGTTTTACGATAGCCTTGCCACCTATAACTATGATGCGGTACTTAGTGTTTTTGTTAGTCGTATGTGTACCTCTGCTAAACTCTTCGTGGATACGGGCTCGAAAATACTTGTTAGTTTTTTACTTTTTTAATATGGTAAAACAGTTATTTCTATTTTTAGTTATCATATTTATTTTTATGTTAAACCATATCATAATTCGTTAAACTTTGACCGTCTTATTATAATAAATAGTTAAGGAATATAATTAAGTTAATATTTAATATGATAAGCTCACTAACATTGTAATAAAGACTACAATACTAGGTTGAAACTTGGAGTCCATGTTTATTAATAAGGAAGTAGGTGTAGATCCATTTTAAGCGTAATTGGTTAACTTTTTTGTGTATCTACCTTAAAATAATTTCAAATATGTATGTCCCCGTGTTTGTCCGGGCTCCTTTGTAGAATAGACTATCTGCCTTGCTGCCAGGCAGCTTGTAAAAGGCAAGCATAGGCTTATCGTTACTAACATCGTCACATCTGACTAGGTGGTAGAGTTTCGCAGCGACTCACCCGGATTTGTACCACCGCCTTACCTATTAACGTAACGTCATGACGTGTTCCGGTTCGGAGGGTAAGGTAGCCGGTAAACTTATTTTTGCTCAAGGCCTACCATTCCGGCTTCAGGTTGGCAACGCACCATTACCACCTTTGGTGTCTCTACGCGGCGTCAACTTCTTACCATCAGGAAATCCGTCTGCTTGTTTGTATTCCAATGTCATAAAAAAGTACATTTTTCCACAACTTTTTTTTTAATAAAAAAAAGTTTTTTTTAATAAAAAAAAGTTTTTTTTTAATAAAAAAAAGTTTTTTTTTAATGATTGGTTTTTTTTTCAATTTATTTATATTTTGCTACGGTTTTGTCTATTATGTTTCAGTTTGCTACCGCCTCAGAAAAAAAACTAATTTGGAGCAATTTTGATCAGTTGATAAATACATACATACATA
>NJDC01009656.1:131603-152835 GCA_002245475.1 Calephelis virginiensis
TATTACACGAGCAAGCTTACTGGCGGTTGGTAGTGATAAACAAGAAATAATGTCGTTGGTTTAGTAGTTAGCGTACAGGCCTAACAACAGTGGACGAGGTCCGGGTTGTGTCATTGATAAGAAGAGATATACGAATGACGACTAGGACTTCTTATGGGTACCACGCTGACCGATGGGAAGACAAATCCTTATGGTAAGAATTACGTGTAGCCTGTAGACATCAAAGGTGGTAGTTGGGTGTACTGAGCCTGAAACAGTCAATTACATTTTTTTTAATTGTGCATTGACACACTCACTAAACTAGCTTTGAGTTCATTGATAGAAGAAGGCGTTACTTTGGGGGAATCCATACTTAAACCTATATTAAATAATTTTATTTAGTTTTAAGTTATCGCTATCTTCTTTCTACGAAAGTAACAGAAAGAGACATAACAATTTCAGTGCTGTTAGACCGTACACGTCATTTCTACAGACGTCGTTGATTAAAAACATCACAATTTGACATGTCTAAAACGTTCCATCTCTTTTGTTTTTGTTTCATTTGAAAAAGATAGCACGCGTCTAAAATAAATTTAGTTTGTGGACAGCAGAATCACCACCACTGTCTGTCAGCTTAAGCTGCCACTATCTCTATATACTGATCACTGGCACCCGTCCTACTCTACTTACGAACAGTCATATTGGTTTTTTTGTTTCAGATGAATACAATTAGGAATTAATTAAATTGATGTTCGCAAATAAGTTTCATTCATGCACTACGTGTTTTTATAACTTTGTCTTCTTTAATTTAACAATGGTATTTATTTTTTTGAATTGAAGTTAAGTCAGTCTCATTAAAGGGTTTTATTTGTGGTGTTACGCTCGCTGACGCATTTGCAATAGTGAGATCAGAGAAAGAGTGGGATTGAAAGAAAGTCTTGTTGAAAACTTGAGAAAAGGCATACTCCGTTGTTTCAGTCATGTGGAAATTATGACAGATGAAAGATTTACAAAACAGATAGGTATACAATGCGAATGTGGATGGATGTAGGTACCCAGAGTGACTTAGGTTGACATTGCATGATTTATTTGAACTGGTTTTATCCAAGGGTGGTGTCAAGAGTCTCCGAAACCAGCGTGTTTATAAAAAAAGAGTAAGTGAGAGCTAGGCAGGTCTGCAAGGGTCACGACATTAGGCACTTGATACTTTCTGCTTACCCGGTAAGGGATTTGGCGTGAAGATAAGTAAGTAAACCACTTGAATATATCAAATGTTGCTTCGTTATACATATATCATCTTACAGTATGAGATATACTTAAATACCTATATTCAAGCCAACCAAACAGCAATAATAAAAAAAAGTTTCTTGACGCCCATATCCCCGAAGAGGTAGGCAGAGGCACAACCAGGGCACCCAAGACTAACAGAAGACACTAAGTCCCATAATGAGATAGGTAGCAAACCTGTCGCCAACCGGGCACATATCCTATCCCGAGCAACGTTTAATAGAAAATTGAAAACCCCAATTTTCTTTTTGTTGCCCGATACGGGATTCGAAACCGGGACTTCAAGCAGTCAAATCCAACAACTGAACCGCTAGACAACAGAGACGACATTAAAATCTATAAAAATAGACCTAGCCAATTACCGAGTTGCTTACTCAAACACTGTAACATTAGATTTTAATAGAAAATATATGTCCGAATTACATTTCTTAGTTTAAATAAAGTTAAAAATTAAATAGAATACCTACGAAGAACTTTGAAATAACAAATTCTAAAAGTGTTTTATCTAAAATATTTTCGTAATCAAAGTGCTCATTCATCTCGTAAAGTTTATCCGAGTGAAAAATCAAAACGTTTAGCCTAAAGCTTAATGAACTAACCGACGCCCACGGTTTCGTCTTTACATAGACTAGTGGTCACCCATTGGTCGAAATTCAACCATAATAAAGTTTAATATCTTGTTGATAAGAACGCCATCTTCATTTTTTAAGACCAACTACTTTGTTTCCTGAATAGTTAGTGCACCGTCTGTGTTTTATCGTCACCATCAATATAATATTTGTTTGTGTGTCAAATGCATGGTAGTGTGGGTAATGTTTTATTTGTTGATTTAATGTACTTTATAAGCATTATTATTGAAAAATATTAGAGTTCTGCACTTCTCCTACATATAAACTATAAGTGAGTCAAATTTTATGCTCCTGCGTCCGTAAAAAGTTTTGGCATCACGTATTAATATATAGATATTAGCGGCCCGCCCCAGCTTCGCACGGTTATGAAATATACATATAAAGCTTCCTCTTCAATCACTTTATCTATTAAAAAAACCGCATCAAGATCCGTTGCGTAGTTTTAATGATTTAAACATACATAGAGACAGAGGAAGGACGTTAGCGCGGTTACGTAGTATGCAGAATTATATCTTATAAACAGGCGAATACGCGTCTCGGGCTCAGTAGACAATAGACAGTTACTCGCGGTTACGTCACATAACAAACAGTTGATCTAATAGCATTTTTTGAAGTGAAAACTTCTTTAGCGTCGTTGTGCGCTTTTTTTTTTGGAATGAGTAAAAACTTCTAAACTCGCGTCAGGACACGAACTGAAATTTCGTAAGATGAAAATTCGTAAAACGGCGCAGGGCGATTGCGCGAATAAGACGGCGCAGGGTGCTTGCGCGAATGTTCGTGTTGTCATGTTTGTGTACGATAGCGCAATAAATGACTATTGTATTCTACCAAATAAATGATACTACTTTCATACTGATAATTAAAGCAATTCGTGCGAAATTATTCCCTTACTATTCCATAATATCAAAAATGCATAACGATAATATTCAAGTTTTCACTTCTGTCAGTACTTCCGGAGTGCAACCCGTTTTTTTTAATTTTGTAACTATCAGGTAAGTGTGCGATTTGTGAATGTTTCTTTATGCAATTTACTCATCATCATCAGGTTGTTATATAGCCCTAATGATGCTTGTATAGCGAAACCGGTTGGCTAAACCATAAAAATAAAAAATAATAAAATATATTGTGGAAAGTACAAGTGTTTCTAAGTAAATTGCATCAAGAATGGAATTCCACCAAGCACCGACGATAAGAAGTATAGAATCTAATGTTTCTTTAGTTTATAAAGTCCTAGTATTTACTTAATATTGCAAAGAACAATTTGTAGACAATCTTGTGCTGTTTGAGCTTCTCTTGAGCAGTCACTGATATTTTTTTTATTTGTTAAACAAAAACACCACATAATTGAACAATTCCTAGCCATGAAACGGTTTTTTATACAAAAAATACAATATTAACGATCATAAAATTTGAAAGAAATTCAATGTGGCAAATGTAATTACAATACTGAATGGTCGTAGCCCTGTCACGTGACGCATCGCACGGCTGTAGGTACTTACTTTAAAAACAGGGCTAAGTTACCAACACTACTGTTTACCAAAATTGATAGGAAGGTGTCTTATAACCAGAAGACGGACATAGGATACTTTTTATCTCGCCAGACTGTGAGAAAACGGGAAAAACAATATTTTAATTTTTCCCATACAAACAAAACCGGTTGGAACGAAGTTCGCCGGATCGGTTAGTATATAAAAATTATGAAAAAATAAAAAACTGCTATTGTGTGTACGTGAGTGGAACTACAAAGATAAGTTAGTTATATAAAGCTGGGCAGAAAATTCAGATTTTTCTAGGAAATTTGTAAAGAATGTGAGAAGCTAGCTTACATTTTTTAACAAAGTGCATACGGTGGCGCATATTGAATGTATTTTATGACAGTTTCACAAACAAACCACCCCATTGTGCTTGTCAAACATGCTCTATCGGTTTAACGCGCCATTCACATTGGAAAATGTACATTATGATTTATGAAGTTTAGGGGAAGCCTCCGTATAGAGTATGAGCCCAACAACGTCTTGGTACCCAAAAATCCTAGATCATAAATACTTTAAGGATCCGAATGTGAAGATCCTACTGTAAAAAAGTACTGTAAAAAAGTAAGTATCTTTACGCCCATATCCTCAGGCACAACCAGTGTACCTACGACTAGCCGAAAACACTAAATCCCACACTGTGATAGCCTATCGCCAATCGGGCACATATCCAATCTTGAGCAACATTTTTTTTATGAGAAAATTGGAAATACCACCTTTTCTTTTTGTTACCCGATCTGGGATTCGAATTCGGGAAGTCAAGTTCAACACTTGTACCGCTAGACCACACAGGCGATTAACCGTGCCGACCCCACTATCCGCTAGTGATTACTGGATTATTAAACTAGTAAATTGAACTAGTAAAGTCATAACTAGATGAAGTGTCGCCTGAATTGGTACCACCGCTGGTTAGATGATCTGTGTTTGCCAATGCATAATCTAGTAAATAATTCTGCTAGCACTCTCGAAGTGCAATCAGTTGTTTTTTTTTGTGCAAAAAGTAACATTGCCTTTTTATAGTATTTGTACAAATGGCAGAATACAGTCTGTAGACATGTCTGTGTCTTATCTTTTTTTCTATGATACAGGAAGGCTAACAAGCAGACAGATTTCCTGACAGTAAGAAATTCACGCCGCCTAGAGACACCAAAGGTGGTATTGGTGCTTTGCCAACCTGAGGCCGGGATGTTAGGCCAAGAGCAATTGTAAGTTAACTGGCTACCTTAACCTCCGAACCGGAACGGTGGTACTGATTCGGGCGAGTTGCTGCGAAACTCTACCACCTAATAGGATGTCACGGTGCTAGTGACTGTGAGCTTATGCTCGCCTTTTACGAACTGACTGACAGGAAGGCATTTGGTCTATTCTGCAAAAAGAAGCCCGGACCAACGCAGGGGATCTACGAGAGTTTCGGTTTTTTCATTAGATTACAGACCTAAAAATATGCATGTTATTAAAAAAAAATAACCATTGGAAACTAAACCTTACATAAGAGTTAAAATAAAAACACCTAAGATACGGTTATGTCAGGAATACAGCTGTATTAGCTACACTTTATTAAAGAATCAACAATCTAAATACAAAAGCAAATCCTACCATTCACAATGCGATTGCCGTCAAATAAAATAAAGAGCAGCGCACACTGAAGCCTGCTCTTTCAACGGGAATTATACAGCATCAAGTGCTTAAGTCACACAGTGGGACGTTTGCGAGACAGAAAGAAAATACAGTATTTGGCCAAAGAATAAGCTGATTTACAGAAGCGTTACAACTCAATTATTTTATAAACGGGAATTTTGATTTAGTTTAAATTTAAAAACATAGTTAAAAATATGTACTGATACACCGTGTAAATGACAGCGTAACGAAAAACGAAACCATGGATTTTGTAAATGATAGCCATGCATATTATGTAGTTGTATTTTTGTGTCGAAAATTTCATGCATTTTTTCAAAAACAATTTTTTTTCATTTAAGTTTCTATTATTTCATTAATAGTATCTAACGCAACTCGATTTTCATTTAATATCTAACAAATAACAAATGTTTACCAAAAAACCGCAACGTAATAAAACATCATATTAGGTCGACACTTACTTTGTTTGCCATACATTGTGGGCTGAAAAACTGCTAAATATTTAACCACTAGTTTCCGACCAAAACCTGTAAAAATAAATTTTGAAATCCGATTTGTATCTAAACTATCATACAAGTTTTTGGTACGTGTCAAACACCTTAAATATTAATTTTTAAGGTGACTGAAAATTCTTATGAATGGCATTCTAAATGTAATTAATTAATTAAATTAAATAAAAAAGTTACAATACAAATCTGTGCAAGTCACTCAATGTCGATTTTCAGTTTATTCATTTTTAGTCAAAGAATTGTAGAAAATTACAATTTCCATTTAAAAATGCTGAACGATTGACGCTCTGAAACTATTTACAAAAATGTTAAATTCACACAATTCAATCAACTGAACCGAATATATCCGCTGGATTGAAAGAAAATAATAAAAAAATACATAATTTTATTGTTCTTAACTTAGGATATAGGTACATACATTGATGTTGTTTTTCGAACAGTATATTTTAATTATATTTCTTTTATTTTAATTTTAGCACTTACCTCTTACTTGAGTAGAATTTCTAAAAATTTTCAAGAAAAAAAAATTCGTCCCAGACACGATTGTACCTGACACCTGTAATCTTTCGTCTCAAGCCGACAAATGCTCTAACCATTTGAGCTACTGAGGATTCAAGTCCTGTTTCGAAATTTTTAATTCGTTTCTTTACCGTTAACCCGGGCACTTACGTCCTATAGATACATAGTTCTTTAAAATTTTTTAGAAATTTAACCCCAGCACAGCGCAAATCATCTGGCGATGTTTTTTGTTGTTCCGTACCAAATGGCACAAAACTGAACCTTTATAGATTCATCGTGTCTGCCTTTCTGTCTGTCTGACTGTTTGTATATCGCAGCCACTTCTTTCCGAAACTTAAAACTTTAAATTTGTAAAAAATTAACAGGGCAAGTACTAAAATAAATAATACCCTGAGATAAACATCATATCACTACATAGTATAAAACAAAGTCGCGTCCTCTGTCCCTATGCTCCTTTGTATGCTTGAATCTTTCAAACTACGTAACGGATTTTGATGCGGTTTTTTAAATGGGTCAAATATTTACAGAGGAAGGTTTATATGTATATTTCATACCCGCGCGAAGCCGGGCGGGCCTCTAGTTATCATCTGTAACGATAAACTCATGTAGTAGGTCCTCAGAACTATGTATCTATATGACATAACTAACTCAGTTAACGATAAAGAATATAGTTAAAATTTCACCACAGGACACGAATCCTCGGTAGCTCAAATGATAGCTTTCTTCGGCTTGTGACGAATGGATACAGTTTCAAGCCGTTTCTGGGATGAAATTTTTTCTTTCTTTAAAATTTGTATAAATTTCTATAATCATTTGATTTTTTAATTTGTAACAAATTGAGTATCTATTTGTAAACTATTTACAAGTTAATGTTAATTGGTGAATTAATTTTGATTATTAAATGACGATATTTTTATTTATTCATACTCAAAATCAAACGTTGTCAAAATTGGAATGATATTTACCTACGTTGTAGTTGATAATACTCTATTCATGTCTTTTTCATGAGATAATACAGCTAAGAAGCACATATAGCATTTCTTATACCTATATTGGTTGTTCAATACGATTAAACATTCATTAAACTCAACAATTTACGTCAAGTTATTTCGAAAAAGAAAAAGATATACCAGTAGATATGCTAGTAGGAGAAGTAAAGCGTTTGTATCTGTAAATCTCTTACTCTGTGTCCAACAGGACCAAGTATAAATATAACTTGTTCTCTTGGCACGAGATTCTTAATAAAGTGAGATATTTCTGTAAGCTTTGAGCAAAATTAACGATATTGTTTGACTAATGTCGTGTTTCCCTCGGAATATTCATGCAGGTATTAGCCGGGATGCATAACACAGAATACCAAAATGTATTGTTAATCCTTGACACTGTAATACGAAAATCCATTTGATATTAGCTTTCATTGTGTATTCTAAGTTGCCAGTTTGTATTAATGTGGACAGAAGATGAACTAGTGCGCTGATTTAGTTATAGCTCTATGCAGGCTATAAAATTGCAAGAGTATTAAAATTCCACAAAAAGTAATTGAGATAAATTCAAATACAAAGACTCTTTTTTCATTTTCGGTACATTATGGGAATACTATGATATAAGTTCTAATCAAGTTTTCATTGGAAAAAAAAATACTTATTTACCTGAATAATATTGTGTTTCGCTAGAAATATTCGTGAAGATATTTTCCGTAGTGTATAACAGAATATCTAAATACATAGTCAATGAACTTGCTGTGGTACTTTACTTTAAATTTGTAAAACTCACGTTTTAGATATTTTCTTTGTTTTTCAAGTTTTTTGGGCATGGAAATTTTACTAATATTTTTAAATTTTGATTTTTGACATTCTTTTTAATTGACACACAAGAATATTATGCTATTTATATATTATCACAACATAGTATAAAACGAAGTGGCTTCCTCTGTCCCTATGCCCCTTTGAATGCTTGAATTTTTAAAACTACGGAACTGATTTTGATGCGGTTTTTTTAATAGATAAAGTGATTGAACCTACCTCGGTTTATATGTATATTTCATAATCGTGTCCAGCCGAGGCGGGCCGCTAGTTAATGACAAATAAAACATGAGAAAATTATAACTAATAGTTGTCTCGTTATACTTAATAGAAAAACTATTCTATTCTATTCCTTAACGCTATAAAATGGCAATCTAATCCAATCCAATCCAACCGAATATTAGATTCTTTTTTTGGTCCCACAAACCTAAAATGGCATAATATCCTTTGGATGCTATTTATGAATTCTCATAAAATAGTTCAGCTGTCATGAATGACAAATGAGGTATGAGGATTTGTAATAGTTTAGGTTTTAGAAATATCGGATACTATTGATTTTAATAATTAAAAATATATTAAAGTAGGTAATAATCCAAGAATAGCCCTCCTCTGGTTATAGTTTATTTTATCACCTATAGAATACACAACATCGATTGTGCAATATTCTACAACAGTGGATTGTTGTCAGTAAAGCTAGCCCTGGAGCGAACACGACCGGTCAGGGAATACAGACTAAATTTAGGCTAAGGCCTTATTCTGGAATTGAGAAGCGATGTAATATCGTAATAATATCTAATAATGAAAGTTAAAAAAGGCATGTCTTATTTTTATATATTTTGATATTTTATTACAATTTATATTTCTTTATTATTTTAACGAATCACTTACCCACTTTAATCACTTAAGTATGTATTTTCTCTTTAGGTATACAAAACAGTATATTGAAATAACGAGATAACTTTTTACTACTTTACTGTTTACTACTAACTTTTTAGTTGTACATTTTAACATGATAAGGTTCGAACTTGAGGAAGGATTGATAAATATATGAATGACGGTATATATTGTTTTGATGTAATAATAATGTAATAATAAATGACGGCAAGATAAACATTTAATTATATGTTCAAAAAATGTATATTACACACTTATTTTTAATGAAAATCTATCTAAAAATCTTGAAATCACTATGCCATAACAGCCAATGTACTGATGTAATGTTCTTTCTTTAAAATTTATAGAAATGTACTGCTAGCTGGTTTTAGTAACATCTTAATAATAAACGTGGACAAAGGTGGAAGTGAAATTAAGTTGATGGTATAGTCTGTATCACATTTTAATAGAGACTACATAATACGAGATTGAATCTTAGAGTACTATACTTCGTAACCTAGTTGCATAGACCATGGTCACGACGGGACCACGGTCTATGCAACTAGGCCGAAATATCGACAAATAAAATAAAAAGAGATCGTGAGTATCCCGTATAAATAATTAAAAATGTTATTAATTCGCGACTGGTGAGAAATTCACGCCACCTAGAGACACGAAAGGTAAAAATGGTGCGTTGCCAACCTGAGGCCGGGATGTTAGACCTCGAGCAAAATCCTTACTATCCTATTATCCTCCAAACCAGAACACATCAACGGCAAATGCTGATGTTATGACGGCAGGAATAGATAAGGCGGTGGTACCAATCCGGGTGAGTCGCTGCGAAACTCTACCACTATGTCAGGTTTCACGGTGTTAGTGACGGTAAGCCTATGCTCGCTTTTACGAGCTGCTTAGCAGGAAGGCAGATGTTCTATTTTGCAAATGACCAACCACGTCCAACGTGACACCTGACACGATACGGGAAAAATCGTGTTTGTTAGTGAGACGGGTAAAGCTTAAAACTTATTTTAAATATTTGTAAGACATGTTCCAGAATAATCCAAAAACGATTAACTTAACTTAAGTTTTAAGTAAGTAGTGAACTAATAAGTATCTGTTCCCAAGTTTTGCAACAGGCATGTGATTCATAAGGTATCTACATAAGCGAAGAATTACGTTTTTAAATTGTATTTCCAGAGTTTTGGCGGTATCGAGAGGTCGAGTTTTTTTCATAATTATGTAATTTCGTGTATATAGAGTGCAATTAGGAAATTTTTGTGGCATTTTGTACAATTTTTTTCATTGAAAGTGCACATATGAAATAATCATGAAGAAATTAGCGTATCGTGTATTTCCTCGTTGCCGTCAAATTTCACTACATGAGCTTGAGTAATGAGGCTACCGCTTTACCCAAGACCCTGACATGACTTATTGCCAACTGATTGTAATTGAATCCTACTGATTCGAAATTTTAATTTCGAAAAAACTTGTAATGCTAAAGCTTAAGAAAAAAAATTGTATTTCTAGAATTATGTAGACTGATGTATTTATGATCATAGATAGAACGTAGCATCTAAAGATATCCCCATAGCAGAGGTATGGGGTTGTTTATGTAATATAAACATTAAGTAATTATTTTCGATACAAAACGTACTGCTTACTTACTTACTTACTTATTTACTTACCTACTACTATTTTGTCAATTCCACAAATATTTTCTGCCAATTCCACAAATATCTTCTGCATTTTAATAAATGATCTTACGGAGTAGCCTAGATGCAACAAAATGCAAGAGTTCCTGAAAAAATATTCAAAAATCCTCATTAAAAAAGTAGTCCAGCACTTCACGACATCTAGCAACCCTGTCACAACACTTAATACGAGTATATCGCAGCAGAAAGAACTCAAATTTTTTTTTTTCATTTTTATGATATTGGATGGAAAAAAATGATCAGATGGATTTCCTGATGGTGAGAAATTCACACGGCCTAGAGACACAACAGACACAATGGTGCGTTGCCAACCTGAGGTTGGGATGAAAAGCCTCAAGCAAAAGTAAGTTTACCGGCTATCATATCCTACGAATCAAAATACGTCAACTTCAAGCAATGACTTTATGGCGGCAAAATAGGTAAGGCGGTGGAATCAATCCGGGCGAGTCGTTTCGAAACTCGATTACCCATTTAGTCAGACGTCACGGTGCTAGTGACAGTAAGTTAAGGCTCGTCTTTTAAGAGCTGCCTAGCAGGAAGGCAGATAGTCTATTTTTCAAAGGAGACCGGAAAACGGGGAAAATAACACATTTAAAGTACGTACAAAAGTAATATTATTAACAAAATGAAAAAGTATCTACACGCAAATATCCCCGAAGAGGCACAACCAGGGCACCCACGACTAGCCGAAGACACTAAGTCCTACAATGTGATAGGTGGCAAGCCTACCGCCAACCGGGCAATCCTCAGTAACTTTTTTTTTATTAGAAAATTAGATAAACCCAATTTTCTTTTTGTTGCCCGACCCGGGATTCGAACCCGGGACCTCATGCAGACAAGTCCAACATCTGAACCGTTAGACCACAGAGGTGATTATTTTTATTATTAACAAAATCTTTAATATTGTATTCCGTTCAGAATAAGTACAAAGTATAAAAGCATTATGGTGAATTTCAATGATCGCTGACAATCCAGAACTGGGTTACACGACAACGGGATTTGAATGCTTTTACTAAGAGCCTATACACCTGTAGTGTTTTTAGACACAAAAGATATTTCAGATAATGGTATTGAAAATTGCGCATATTTCTGGCTTTACCGACAGTTTCTGCTGTCTTTTATAGACACCAAAGATGTTAATGGTGAATTACATAATTGAGGCTGGAATTTCAAATCTCTTGCTTAAGCAATTTTTTTGGTTTAATCTACACTCTAAATTAGATCGTTGTCTTGACGACACCTACATATAATATGGCGCTATTCTTCGCGGAGGCCATTGTAAGACCCCATTATTATGACTAGTCGTCGCCCATTGGTTAAAATTCGACCATAATAAATTTTAATATCTTGTTGATAAGAACGCTATCTTCATTTCTCAAGACCAACTACTTTGTATCAAAACTTTTTAGTGCGCCATCTGTGATCTTCTATCGTTATCATCAATATATTTGTTTGTGTGTGTCAAATGCATGATAGTGTGGGTAATGTTTTATTTGTTGATTTAATGTACTTTATAAGCATTATTATCGAATAATATTAGCGTTCTGGAATTCTCCTACACATAAACTATAAGTGTGCCAAATTTTCTGGTCCTGCGTCCGCGAATTTTCGTAAACAGGGGTCCAAAGTTTTGGCATCACATATTAATATATAGATTTTGAAAGCGACAAGGTGGTATTTTTTATGACATTGGAAGGCAAACAAACTTACCGATTTCCTGATGGAGAGAAATTCACGCCGCCTAGAGACTCCAAAGGTGGTAACGGTGCGTTGCCAACCTGAGGGTGTGATGTTAGGCCTCCAGCAAAAGTAAGTTTACCGGATACTTTATCCTCCGAGCCGGAACACGTCAACGGCAAGCGCTGACATTATGTAAGACTAGGTAAGGCGGTGGTATGAATCCGAACAAGTCGCTGCGAGATTCTACCACCTAGTCAGATGTCACGGTGCTAGTGACGGTGAGCCTGTGCTCACGTTTTACGAGCTGCCTTGCAAAGGAATAATAATAATAATAATAATAAAACATCTTTATTTCACATAAACCTACAAGAGGCACTTGTGACTTGTGTGTGGAAGGCAAATCGTCTATTCTGCAAAGGAGCCCGGACCAACACGGTTACATCTATCCCACGTCATTTAAATGTTGATCTAGCTAGGGTAATTGTTTTTATGAATTTGAAACAAACTCGTTTCTATGCAAGTTAGTTTCTTATCACTTCGAAATTTATGATTAAAACTTAAAAAATGTTATAATATAATATATCACTACTTAGTATAAAACAAAGTCGCTTCCTCTGTCCCTATGTCCCCTTGTATGCTTAAATCTTTCAAAATAGGCAACGGATTTTGATGCGGTTGTTATAATAGATAAATTGATTGAAGAGGAAGGTTTACATGTATATGTCATAATCGTGCGAAGCCGGGGCGGGCATTATAAATATAATTTGAATTCCATAAGAAATTCCACGCTTAATAGACTTTAAAAAGTAAACAACAGCGCGCAAATAACTAAATAAGTTTGTAACTGCAGCAGTGAGCGTAGTTTTTGTTTATTTATCTGTACACAACGGAAAAACAGATTAAAATGGCCTCGAGCTGAAAAGGAGCGAAGTTGTGAAGGCACGTAGATTAAAAACAGTGAAAAAACTTGATTTTTTCCATGAACAAAGTGCACAATCTCGGCGGCGGTTCTCAGAGTGCGGCCCTGCTACGCATTATCATCGTCAAATACGGGTTTTGTAAATGTTTGCTAGAACCAAGCAAATGCGAGTATGTTTTTTTAAGATTACTAATTGACAGATAAATCTTCCCATCAGATATCAGCAATGTATGTATATATATATAGCAAATCTAATATATATAAATCTCGTGTCACAATGTTTGTCCTCAATGGACTCCTAAACCACTTAACCGATTATAATAAAATTTGCACACCATGTGCAGTTCGATCCAACTTGAGAGATAGGATAGCTTACATCTCAATTTATCGCGGGCGAAGCCACGGGTGACAGCTAGTGTATTATATAAATCAATTGCTGTTCGTTAGTCTCGCCTCTGTGGTCTAGTGGTGCAGTTGTTGGACTTGACTTCATGAGGTCCTGGGTTTGATTCCCGGGTCGGACAACAAAAATAAAATGTTGGTGTTCCAATTTTCTAATTATAAAAAAAATGTTGCTCGGGATTGTATATGTTTCCGGTTGACGATGGGCTTTTCGCCTATCACATTGTGGGACTTAGTGTCGTCGGCTAGTGATAGGTGCCCTGGTTGTGCATCTGCCTACCTGTTCGGGGATAAGGGCGTGAATATACTTTAACCGCGCTAAAACTCGAGAACGGCTAAGCCGATTCGGATAGTTTTGGCTTTGAATTAGTTGTTCAAGTCCAGGGAAGGGTCAAAGATGATAAAAAGGGAAAAACTGTGAGAAAACTAGGAAAAATAACATTTTAATTTTTCCCATACAAACCGAACGGGTGGAACGAAGTTCGACGGGAGAGCTAGTAAGAAGATCTCTTGATGATAAGACATACATGGTGGCTATAGATACCAAATTTGGTTTTGCCAACCTAAGACACATTATATGTAATAATATTAACGTACAGATGTATAAAACTCTGTACGAATCTTAAGACATATTGCAAAGGCTCCTATTGCGCTGGGTGAATAGACTTAACGTATTAAGAATAAATGTGAGTAAATCAGCTCTGAGCTAATTTGAATATTCAAAAAAACGTCATATTTGAGTCAAAGCTGCAGCTCTAGTGAAAAATTCACAGCTTGCGGTTGAATTAAAATGCTTTGCCACAACAGTTACACTGCTTATGCTGAATTAGCAAATTAAAGGCTTATTTTACATCTGTTAAGATGCTTAGAAATGACCAGTCACAGAAAAATCTGTAATCATTGGCTGACATATTTTGCCTCGTATTGGTAAGGGCTCCTTTGCAGAATAGACCATCTGCCTTCCTGTGCCAGGCAGCTCGTAAAAGGCGAGCATATGCTTACCGTCACTTCACAGTGAAATCTGACTAGGTGGTCGAGTTTCGCAGCGACTTACCCGGATTGGTACCAGCGCCTTATCTATTCCTGCCACCATAGCGTCCAATGCTTGCCGTTGACTTGTTCCGGTTCGGAGGGTAAGGCCGCCGGTAAACTTACTTTTGCTCGAGGCCTAATATCCTGGCGTCAGGTTGGCAACGCACCATTACCACCTTTGGTGTCTGTAGGTGGCATAAATTTCTTACCACCAGGAAATCCGTGTGCTTGTTCGCCTTCCATTATCATAAAAAAAATATGATTCGTTTCAAGTGATAGTTTACTTATGTATATGATTTCCAAGATAAGTTGAGCTGACCTACGAGCTAATTCTCAGCTCTGTTTCAACGTCGTTGTCTGTCTGTTTGTTTCAACTGATTTTCGGTTGACGCGTTTGTTTTGGCTAATTTATAAATGTTAAAGCGGTGGGTCCCTATCTGGGCAAGTTGCTGCACAGCTCACGACAACAAGTAGTTTTGTTGGTATTAATATTCAACCTACTTGCCTGAAAGAGATCGAAATAGTGTATTCTATATATTGGACCCGGACCAACATGATGATAAACTGCGGAGCGGCACACGTTGGAGGTATCTAAACAGCAAAGTAAAACCCCCCGTTTGAGATTAAGGCGTTAAGTTTCTTTTGGTCTTTGCATCTTGACTGAAACATGATAGTAACTAGCACTGGCCTCATGGCGGCATATAACTAAAGCTGTGGTACCTATCTGGTTGAATCCAAATTGAAAATTACATACTATATACCATAATAAGACTTAGAAATATCTAAGCATCAATGATAATCATCTAACCTGTCAAAAATCAAACCCAAATACTGTAGATAATTAGAGTGGTATTGTATGAACTACATGAATGATTCGTTGATCAAATAGTTCAAATAAGAAAATAAAAATCTTCAAAGAAAATCTGTGCTTCTCTTGAAATAGTGATATCCGATCCATGGCCAGACTTTAGTCATTTTATATATTTTCCCAAAATCGTAGAAACTATGGGTCAATCGTGTCATTGGGCAGCAAAATATTTTAGTAAAACAAAAATGACCAACTACAGAGGGAACGTATTTTAACTGTAACCGAAAAGATGTACAAAAAGTGGCTTTTGCGCTTGATTCAAAACATAGGTACCTAAATATGTCTGGTAAAAGCGTCCAAATTTAAAAGTGTATGCCAGTGACCTAATTTCTATACTGCATCTAGAGAAGGAAATACAAAAAATACATCTTTCAAATTTGACAAAATTAAGTTGATATTTAAAATCCGGCGATGTTGTAAGAACCGCTAGATTAGCAACGCAATAGTCATTAAAAGTGCTAGTTCAGTGTATAAAACATACGTAGGCAAACACAATTATCTTAACCTTAATGTAACCCTGATAGTGCAGCTTGTGTTGTAAAGAAGCGCTGAGAAACTTTCAGCTTATATAAGATAAGAGTCTGACTGTTCTAGGATCTCGTGCTATAAGCTGTTGTAAGCGTCTCAAATTGGTAGATAGGCATGAGCAACTACCGAATCTAAGGTCGATAGGTCTATGGATTCTGTTTTCGCGCCACCAGGTTAAGCTGGGGTTAAAATTATACGTGGGAACAGTAGGAAAGATATCATTCTCACGATAGTTTTAAATGAAAACGAAGAGAGTTGAACTTTACGTCAATGAGTCAAGGTTTAAAGTGATGTTGGATATGTAGTGTGAGCATAATTCTGCAGCTTGCTGTATTTCCTCGAAGATTCATTTGCATTTGACCGAAGAACAATAATATCGGACAATCTTTTCAAATGTTTGTTACATTGTCAGGGAAATGGGAAGTTAACTGTAAGAATACTGCAATATGTTGTTAGTATAGTTGTTGTCCGCGACGTTGCACGCGTGGTTATTTGTCCCAAGGGAATATTTTTTTCGGGATAAAAACTATCCCATGTTTTAATCCAAGTTACCCTCTATGTGTGTGACAAATTTGATGAATATCGGTTCGTGTAATGAAGGAGTAACAAACAAATAAACATACAAACTTTCGCATTTATCATATTAATAGGAAATAGGATATTGCCTGCAACTTTGTCCACTTACCTGAAAACATTCGGAAATGACTGTTTCCTATATATTTAGCTGTATACATCATAAAATCATGAGCATAGTTATTAAATTTATCAAAAAGAAACCAGTAAAAACATAGGACATATTATTTAGACTCTTCAAATGCTAAAACATTTTTTTTTTGTATATTTATCTGTTTTTTCCTGCGTCACGTAAAAATTGAAATATCAAGTTAAATTCAGTTTTCTCTGATTTCATTTCTTTCATTATTTTTTTCATTAAGTTTATTTTAAACTATATTTCATCAAAATCAGTTCTTTACCCAGACACAAGTTTTTATATTACGGAAAGACAAAAAGTTGATAGATTTCCTAATAATTATAAACACCCCCTTACGAAGCTTGACTGAGATACTAAGCAACTAAACAAAATGTTAAACTTATGTAGATATTTTTTTCTATTTTTAGGAAAAAAATAATTGAGCACTAAAGAGTAAGTACCGAATACATTTTTCGGGACAAAGTACGTAGATAAATTCACAGTAGACGTACGATATATCTATACTAGTAGAACGCAATTCATCGTCCACAATTTTAAAATAACAACTTTTAAACTGTCACAAATGAAACTTCTTTTCCAATCCCATGCTTATATTAGTCTGAAAAACTTGAGCCCAGTGATCATAAACACAGAAACGTAACAATTCCAACGATTACTTAGATCACTTATTGGAAAAATTCAATACGTGTTCCCAAACTTTTTCTTTGCGGCTTCTGCTCAGTATTTCCATCACACAACTCACCAGTCACTCTTTAAGTACTGGCAATTTAACCCTGGAATTCACTCTATCCTTACATTTTTGAATTTTATTCTACACACGAAAATCACCCTTATCAATCACCAACAACTCTTCACGTTGTTATTGTGTATGTCAAGCCTCTAGGGACCATTTCTCCGTGAACAAAGAGGATAGTTGGGTTACTCGGGAGGGTTCACTCGCAAGTCTTGTTCAAATAATTTTGTAAGAAGTTTGAAGAAGGGCTTTCCTGGCCTGAGGGTGCAAACTTATCGAGGGTTGTGGGTCGCAAGAGTTTATAAATAAAGACATGACAAAAGACTCCATTATTCTCAAAGAAAACTTTATGTAGAATAAATGTACAGTTTCTTTATTCGATGTTGAAAAAATAATAGAAGTTTCTTTAACCAGCTGTGTTATGGTCGGTCAAATATAAAGGAATTGACGTTGGTTTTAGCGGTAGTATTTTCAAAAACGTAACGTACCAATTCAAGTTACAAGTATAGGTAAAAATTCGGAAAACTGGATATCTCCCACTAAAGTTGTCATAAATGGACACGTAAAAGTACTTTTGTCTACATATATATGTAGACTATACTAAAAGATTTAAGCCAAATTACCAAAAACTAAATAAATTAAAAAAAGGACCTTTACGCCCATATCCCCGAAGAGTTGGACAAAGGCACATCCAAAGTACCCACGATTAGCCGACAACTTAAGTCCCACAATGTAATATATGGCAACCCTATTGCCAACCGGGCACAGATCCATTCCCGGGCAACGTGATTTTTAGCAGAAAACTGCTAATACTTATTTACAATTTTTTGGTGCCCCAAGGATCGAACCCGGGACCTCAATAAATCAAAATAACATTGTAATGTGTTGGTGAGATAATGTCTATTCGCCAATTACATTTCATGAAACTGACAAGGTTTAGGGTTTGCTAGCGTTCTAGCTTGTCCCTAATTATTTTCGGTCTAATTAAATCGGCCGGTATAGTTATTTAAATGCGAGTTTTGGCTCCATCGAGAGAAAAGATAGTCGAAGTTTTTTCATAATTATTGAATTTCGTGTTGATATTGAGTGAAATTAGTCAATTTTGGTAGCATTTTGTACAATTTCGTTCAGTGAAAGTGCAGAAATGAAATAATCAGGAAGAAATTAGCGTATCGTGTATTTCCCATGTATTTCCTCGTTGCCGCCAAACCTCGTTATATGAGCTTGGATAATGAAGCCATCGCTTTACCCAAGAGCCTGACATGACTAACTGACGACTTATGAGCATCAAGCAAAGAATTGAAATACTTAAATCAGTTCAGAAACCTCCGAGAAATCGGTGTACATATTTAAATAACTTTCTTCTTTTCTTTCTTTAAGTATTGGCCTTCACGTTAGTATTTTGCCATTAGTCAAGTAGAAATTTGCTTCAAATTTTACATCAATTTTAACAAATTATAATTAGTCATCAGTCATAGCTAGAATAGCATAGAAAAAAATTGTTAAGGTAGGCCCATTGGTTTTTATTTTATGAGCATTTTTTATCTACTTTCACCTATCCCGATGTTTATTTTTACTAAATTAAACCATATCGGTAATAAACTAAAAAAGTATTAAATAAAAATAACTAATATTAAATATGATTTAATTAAGGTAGTAATTAAATCATATTTATTGTTTACTTTTTAGTTTTGAAGTCGGTTTTTTAACGTAGCTATTTTTATTAAATAATATATTGGATACCTACGCATTTGTTTACGATTTTAATACTCCGAAATTCCGGCCCTAAGATATAGTAACAAGTAATTAAGTAAGAGGAAATAAAGGTACAAGTACATGTCACATTTCTGGTGTGTATATGTATATTATTTTGCGATTAGGGGAGTAACCTTCGTCTTCGCTATCACAATCATAAAAATCTTATACAATTATTTTTAATCGGTTCCAAAAAAGTACTAAATGCGACTTGGTTTTTCTTATATTTTGAACTGAAAACTTCTCTAGCGGCGCTGCGCACTTTTTTTGGAATAGGCAAAAATTTATTTACGTCTGGACACGTGATCTGATCGAAAATTCGTAAGATGGCCCAGGGCGCTTGCGCGAACGTTTGTGTACGATAGTGCAATAAATGAATATTGTATTCTACCACATAAATGATAGTACTTTCATACTGATAATTAAAGCAATTCGTGCAAAATTATTCCCTAACTATTCCAGGATATCAAAAATGCACAACGTAAATGTTCAAGCTTTCATTTCTGCCGGTACTCCCGGAGTGCAACCCGTCGTTTTTTTGTATGTTTGTTACTTTTAGGCTCGGCCAATAGCCAACTGATTTTGATGGTTCTTTTTTATACAGACAGGTCATGATTCCGAGGTAGTCACATGTGACGACTACTTATATCACGATCTGACTATTGGTTTTGGAGCTCTCAAAGCGAAAAATTTATACATTATTAAGTGAAACTCAAACGCTACTACTAGGACGTTAATAAAATGTATGTGGGACCATTTCGGAATAATTACTCTCTTCGAAAAAATAATTATCTAATCTCATCTAAGTATCTTCACGCCCATATCCCCGAAGATGTAGGCAGAGGCACAACCAAGGCACCCACGACTAGCCGAAGACACTAAGTCCCACAATGTGATAGGTGGTAAGCCTATCATAAACCGGGCACGTATCCAATCTCAAGCAAAAGTTTTGTATTAGAAAATCAGAAAATCACATTTTCTTTTTGTTGCCCGAACTGGTAATCAAACTCGGGACCTCAGGAAGTCAAATACAGTACCTGGGCCGCTAGACGCATCACGATACCTAATATATAGTACAGTGACGGCTCTAGTTAAAATTTCTGACGATATTCGTTACGCAATTGATTCGAAACTTCTTACCGCACTCGTTTTGCTTGATTTCATTTAATTCGGTGGATTTTGATTTGCTCATTGGTGTTCTTACGACCATTAACTTTTCTTCATCTGCTTTAAATTGGTTTGAATCTTATCTGCGTGGTCGCTCACAATATGTATTTTTAAATGAAATGCAGTCCACCTGGTGTGATATAGTTGCGGGTGTCCCTCAGGGGTGCATTTTATCTCCCTTAGTGTTTTCAATATTTATTAATACAATCACTGCGTTAATTTCTTCTAATTTTCATTTGTATGCAGATGATTTGCAGATTTACCGTCATTTTAGTACTACGAATAAGACTAGCGCCCTGATTTCTTTAAATGACGATCTTCGTGCAATTAGCTTGTGTGCTGAATCCTACGGTCTTTTAGTTAACCCTTTAAAATCAAAAGCTATAATTCTCGGGAGTAGATATCAGCTTGGGGCTATTGATTTTTCCAGTCTGCCACCTATAGTTTACAACGGTACTCAGATATCTCTTTCGACCTGCGTCACTAACCTAGGCGTTATTTTTAGCTCGGATCTTTCTTGGGAGGATCATATTACTAACTTGACTAAAAAAGTCAATTATACCTTTCATATGTTACATTCTTTAAAAAAAAATTCTTCCTACGAAAACAAAAATTTCTCTTGTACAGTCTCTTATACTCCCAACTCTTGATTATGGTGATGTATGTTTCTTTGATGCTACAGAATCTCTCCTAAATAAATTGGAGAAGCTCCAAAATTCGTGCATCCGATTTATTTTTAATCTCCGTAAATTTGACCACGTCTCCATGTTTAGAGCTCAACTCAAATGGCTTCCTATACGACTCCGCAGAAATTTACATATTCTATCTCTCCTATATAATATTCTGTGCAACCCGTCAGCTCCCTCATACCTGCGGGAGCGTTTTAGCTTTCTGCACTCTACTGATTCCCCATGTCGCTCCAACCGTAGCTCTGTACTTCATTTTCCCGCTTCGCACTC
>NJDC01009656.1:153496-167383 GCA_002245475.1 Calephelis virginiensis
TGACCCACAGCGCGGCTATATGTTTTTAACTGATGTATTGTTAACATTAGTGTGTTTTAACTTTTTTTTTGCACTGGACAAGTTACACAAATTGAATCTAACCCCAAATTCAGCAAATTATATGCTTTTGTTATGGGTGTTAGTCAACGATATTAATACATATAAATACTTGAATAGATACCAGAATAAATTTAATAAACACCTAGACCCGGAAATGCAGACATCTAAATGTTTATCACACAAATGCCTGCCCCGTCGGAAATCGAACCCGAGCCTCGCGGTTGATCGGTGTAGTTAGGCGTGTACGCTAGCCACTCGACTAACGAGGCGGTCATGTGTGCATGTGGCGGTCACTATGTGCATGAGCACACACGCATTTACATGTTAAGGCTAGTAGATTTACAGCCAATATTAATAGCCTATCTACAGATAAATTTAGGCTTCTAGAGTTTTGTTGCTAATATATTTTTGTTAATTGTTGAAAAATTACAGCGTTTACCTGGCAAAAGATCTTTAATAGCACGATCTCTTAAGTTAGGTTATTAATATTGGCTATTAGCATTCTGTTTACTTTTCTACCAGTAAGAATTCTTTTAAGAAAATTGTAAGTAGCGTCAACACCAAGAAGCAAACTAGGTAATTTTCACAGAATAAAAGTAAAATAAACTATCCTGCAATAGCGTTTCATATTTGAACGTAAACAGAAGGGCTACTCTTGAACCTCGATTCATGCAATATTGGAAATTGGAATCGAGTATATCATTTTAGGTATTCTTGAACACAATTCTGGCGAAATATTAACATTAATTCTTGTTTTATAACATTATTAATATTGACATTAACAACTTATTTCATGGGATTCGTTAAATTTATTTGTAATTACATGTTAATTATCCGATTGTACTGTGTTCAAAAGAAACAAAAATAACTTATATGATTCCAATTTCCAATTCGCATGATATCGAGATATAAGAGTAACCCACAGGACTCTACTCCATTGGTATTTCGACCTTTTACCACGACAATCCATTCCGACGTCACGGCGGATATTGCGATGGAATTGCCTTTGTTGTTGCTCGGGATATTCCCGTAAAACCTCCTCCATTGCGACTTGGGAAATATGATCTGGAAATCTGCGAGTGAAATTTTAATAACTAGTGCCGATATTTCAAAATGGCTTAGAAAAGCTTACAATATAGGTAGACCGATGCAATAGTGAATGCGTATTTTTATTAGACTGAAAGGCGAAATGGAACACCAGGGGTGAAAATGGATACTTTTTATCTTATAATAAAAAACACGTTTTTTCAGTCATATATAGTCAGTTATAAGGTCCGTTTTTCTTAAGAGTCTAATTGTGTAAATAAACAACATTTGTTAGAAAATTATTAAAGTCTTTCACCAATCATACGCATTGAATTCAATATCAATGGTTCAGAGTATTCTTTAGGTATAAGCGGTACATTTAACAATAAAAACTGTTTCGAATTGACCCTTCTAACACATTAAATTTACATAAACGTTTTATGAATCACAATGTATTTGCACAGGTAGATAATACAAAATGAACTTGACATATAGAACACTACAATATTTATGGTATTGATAGGTATGGGCAACGATGAATGAATTTGAATGAATTATTTATTTATTCTAGTATCTATTTAAGTATTTCTATGTATTAGAATCGTTGGCTAACACCCTTAACACAAAACGTTACAAAACGGACTTCACATTTTTGTTATGGAATGTTAAAATGTTTATTAAAAGACAACCGTAGCCTAAGAGGACACCACGGATGTTGTAAGTGTGTCTCTGTCTTGCGGTCGAGATGTTGGGCCTATTATGCAAGTAGTAGGCAAGCCGGTAGGCTTCCCCACCCTACGAACCTGAACATGGCAGAATAATTTTGGAAGCAGGAGTAAGTGAGGCGGTGGATCCTTACCCAGGTAAGTTTCTGCACAGCACACTACCTCTTACGAGCTGTCTGGCAGAGACCTAGATGGCCTATTCTACCCAGCGAACCTGGATCAACACAAAATGGGGGGGGGGGAATGTTAGACATGTTTGTAGGACTTAAGCGACAATTCCCGTATCATACCCAATTACCTATTACTTGCCACCATAACGACAACATTTTGCCGACATGGCGTTTCGGTTTTTCAAGAAAAGGGTATCCGGTTAACATAATATATACGCAAGAGGTTTGACACTCCATTCATGTTAGTAACGTCCCATTATCATCTTCGGTGTACGTAAGTGGTGTGTATTTCTTATCATCAGAAAATGATTTTAAACAATAGAAATACCCTTATTTTAAAATGAAGAAACACTACTGTTACTGTTATATGTATCACTTATAATTTTTTATTTTATATCAAATATAATAGAAATACCAGCTGCTCCGGCGAACTTCGTTTTACTCGTTTAGTTTATATGGGAAAAACTAAAATGTTTTCTCAGTTTCTTCACAGTCCAAAGGGCTAAAAAGTATACTTTGTCTTTTTCCTATTTCTAAGCTACATTCCTAAAATTTTTCAGTCAAATCAGTTGACCCATTCTGGAGTTATAAATAGTGTAACTAACACGAGTTTCTTTTTAAATATATAAATTTACTTCAGACGATATTTTCAAAACACGTACAAGGAGAGTCCGTGTATAATTTGGAATAGACGAAAATATAAAGAAACGTTTTCACGGAGGCTTTAATCTAGAAACCTGTCTCACGTACGAGGTGTCCGGTGACGGTCCACTTGCCCATATCTGATGATAAATACCACATACTGTTGGACGGCTGGTACGTGACTCAAGTCGCCGTATTACGTAATGATAATCTTAATAAGCATTTGAAATTGTATTTTGCAGGGTTAGAACTGGGATAAGTCACTTTCGACACAGGCTAAATATCATTTTCCATGTTGATTACATTTATAATGATGCAGTATCCAAATATTTATGACTAACACCCTTAACTATATTTTTAATCAAGAAACAACTTGTACTGTCACTTATAATTTAGTATTTTATAAATACCCTACCGGTTTCGCGTATGACAGCATCATCAGGGCTAGAACTTAAACTACTGTAAGTAGTTTAAGTGATACGTAAAACAGTACAAGTGTTTCTTCATTAAAAATATGAATATTTGAAAGTTTTACCAAGCGCCGAAATATCAAACCCATAACTATGATTTGCTTACTATGGAGTTAGACTTAGTTTGTGCTACTTATCCAAGGGTATTTATTATTGCTAGCCTCCAGATTAGAACATAACAGTCATTATGGCTGCAGGGACAGGTAAGGCGGTGTAGATCCCTTTCTGGTCAAATTGCTGCACAGTACTCTACCAGCAGTAGTCTTCTTGGTAATTACCTATAGTTTAACATGTCCTTGCCTCTAACAAGCTATCTGGTAGAAAGGTCTATTCTTCTCGGGCCAACACGGGTTCTTATCGAAAAACATGTTTTTACAAAAAATGTATTTCTAAATAGTACAACTTTTTGTAAACTTAGCAAAGCCTAATAAAATCATAACCCTTTTTATTACAATCTAGCAAACAAGTTCAAAACCTTTACGTGTATTTTGAAAGTTTGAAATTTAAAATTAGGTGGTATTATTTAGGTGGTAGAGTTTCGCAGAGACTCGCCCGGATTGGTACCACCGCCTTATCTATTCCTGCTGCTATAACGTCATGACCTGTTCCGGTTTGGTGGGTAAAATAGCCGGTAAACTTACTTTTGCTCGAGGCCTAACATCTCGGGCTCAGGTTGGCAACGCACCAATACCATCTTTGTTGCCTCTAGGCGGCGTGAATTTCTTACCATCAGGGAATCCGTCTGCTTGTTTGCCTTCCAATATCATAAAAAAAGAAAATAACAGTTAACCTAAATAGAAACATAGATGAATACATTTTAGGCTAGCATTATACCAACACTTCAACCTCATAACATTCATAATGTCCTAATCACAGTACAACAAATGGTTCGATTTGTTACAAAACAAATTATACTTCGGTTCATTCAAAAGTAATAGTTCAAAAACACCAGTCACAAATTCATTACAATCCCAACGTGAAACCAATTTTGTACACAGTTGGTCCATAACAAGGCTATTTTAAATATTGAGTGATGTTATTTTATAATGTAACCGTATCCGAAGATATTTTTAGAAGCTATCAAATGTAAAATAGTTGGAATCTTGCTTTGATAATGTTTTAGAATAATAAATGAATAATTTATTGGTACGCAATATTAAAATGTCTTAATTAAAATTGGTCAAGTAATAAACGACTATTAGACATATATACATACGTGATACAGTACGTTGCCATAGTATAAAAAATAATTACATTTAAAGTAACTATTTATTTTAATTAAAATTCTTACAAATATAAAGTCTGACCGCCTCGTTCGTCGAGGGTCAAGCGTACAAGCCTAAATACACCGACCAACTGTGAGGCTCGCGTTCGATTCCCGACAGGGGCAGGCATTTGTGTAATAAAAATTTAGATGTCAACACGTCTTTAAGGTTTGGGTGCTTATTACATTTATCCTGGTATATCATGTAAGTGTTTCAGCGTATTAGATTCTATGATTAACACCCATAACAAAAGCATATAATTTGTTTACTTTGGGGTTAGATTATATTTGTGTTACTTATCCAGGGACATATATTTATTTATTTAAGGTAAAAGAAAAATATGAAGTGTTAGACGACCTGACTTACTTATCCTGTGCTTGCCTCTACATAGCTATAATGCAGGAAAACAGTCTAGAAAGTAGCCTCATCTACATAAATAAACTAAACCAACAAAGAAAAATTTGATGCAAATAATCAAAACGTTTATTAGAAATGATCTAGCATATGAAAAGAAATACAAGAAAACGAGCTGATAATACTCATGAATTTCTTCTGCTATCGAAATCTGTTGCACGTGTTGTAGCAAGCGTAACCGTATACCCATATCGATAACAACCCAAATTTATAGAGTAGTATAAAAAATCCTGGAATCCATTCGGTACCCGCTGGGATCCCAAAGGGAGCCTGCGTTTTCGAGCCTAAAATATTTACTAATGACACTTAATAAAATACCTTACAGAATCGGAATTTGTGTTTATGTTTATAAATTGACTAATTTGTTTTGGAATATATTTGTTCATCAATTGAATTTTAAAGGCTCAGTAAAAATTGTATTTAGATATTTTGAATTATAATAGAAATTTTATTTTGGTTATCATGAAAATTTTGTTGCAAATGCAAATTAATACTTGTTTTCACTAGCATTAGTTCCCGTGTTTCGCTTATACATTTTGAAGCGACTTTTTGACTCGCTTTTCGCAAATAAACATTTTTCATTACATTCACAAATAATTTGTTGAAATAATTTGATTTGTTTGAGGTAGGTTCCAAATGCATTGACCTTTCTCGTGATTTCTGACATTATTCAAGAGGCTTGTGTTCAATTCTAAACAGGAGCAGAATTTAGTAATGCACTAATTATAAGAGTAACTAGTAATGCACTAATTATAACGTTTCAATATATAGATTTTTTTAGTTGCAACCAACCACGTGAGTGGATGGGAATGTTATACGTGGTCCGCTGCAACTCGGAACGGATCACGTAAGCCTTTGGGAATATTTTTTTATGATATTGGAAGGCAAACAAGCAGACGAATTTCCTGATGTTAAGAAATTCAAGCCGCCTAGAGACACCAAAGGTGGTAATGGTGCGCTGCCAAACTGAGGCCGGACTGCTAAGCCTCGAGCAAAAGTAAGTTTACCGGCTACCTTGCCCTCCAAACCGGAACACGGCATGACGTTATGGCGGCAGGAATAGGCAAAGCGGTGGTACCAATCCGGATGAGTCGCTGCGAAACTCTATCACCTAGTCAGATGTCAGTGACGGTAAGCCTATGCTCGCCTTTTACGAGCTGCCTGGCAGGAAGGCAGATGGTCTATTCTGTGGAAGAGCCCGGACCAACACAGGGAATAAATAAAAATAAAATAAAATAATTAAAAATTGTGTGGCAAGGGTTATTAAAAACATTTCAGAATATAAAATGCATTGTATTAGTTACTTATCGTACCAATCCCTACACATTATATAATTGAATAACGATAGATGATGTGTGTGGTCTAGCGGTGCGGCGTCAGACAACTTCTTGAGGACCCGGATTCGATCCCCAGGTCGGACAACAAAGAAAATTTATGTAGATTATACAGATAAATATTTGTTAACAAAATATAAATTTTCAATTTTCTAATAAAAATAACGTTTCCCGGGATTGGATATGTGTCCAGTTGGCAATAGGCTTGCCACCTATTGGGTGACTTAGTGTCTTCGGCTAGTTGTGGGTGCCCTGGTTGTGCCTGCCTTCCACTTCGGGAATATTAGCACGAAGATACTTTAGATGATATTTTTGTTGTTTAACGTTTTTTATGGTTTTTTTTTAATAATCTGTTTATGATATGACATATGTCCTCCCTTACTGTGTAGCTGTTCACACGTGGTGTTAATTAGGCGTCGACGAAGAAAAAAGTCACATGGCTACTGAAACTATGAACTATGGAACAATTATAAAAAATTTGGGCGCAGTAAAACTACAAGAACTGACTCCACAATGCAGTAAAAACAACTTAAGGGGTAAACAGATGTACAAACATGACTAGCCTAAGACACAAAGTCCCACAATGTGATAGGTGGCAAACTTATCACCGACCGGGCATATATTCAATCCCGGAAAATGATTTTTTTATTAGCAAATTGAATAACATTTTTTTATCCGTGTTGCTCTAACCAGAAATTAATACTAGGATCTCAAAAAGACAAGTCAAACTCTGGACAATATGCACAATAAGCGTAGAGGCTTATTATGCTGTGCAAATCTACCGGCTACACTACCTTCCGAACCGGAACACGACAGTGTTAGTATGAAGCCTTACTAGGTGGTTTAAGTACGGAACACTAGGGCCAATAGCCTTGTTGGTTAAAGAAAAAAAAAGAAGCAAATTATCAAATCGCCACGTAGTACCAAATGATATTTTATTTAAACTCGACTTTTGGAGTTTTATTGCGCTTAATTATATAGAAATCAGTCGTGTAAAAACAGAGAATTCTTCTAATGGAAAATTTTTAAATCTAAACTATGCGGAGACGTAGACACAAATAATTTAGTTAGATTTTGTTATTGACAGAGACGCTAGTTGCAGTGGTACTTTATTCGATACTTACCGGTGTCTCAAATTAGACACCGACAAATAGTGAAGCTATTTAATGTTGTAATTTAAGCTTCGTACACACACTAGTTTTAAGAAACAAAATTAATATTCAAAACACTTTTTTATATTAATAAATGATCTCAGATAATCAATTAAGAAAACTTAAGAAAAAATTTTATCATTTTTATATTTAATATTTATAGTGAAATAAATAAAAAGTTATAAGCGATCTGTGCTTGTACGTTGAAAGTATTCCTGAAGTTACGTTTTTTTTTTAAGAATTAGCCCTCAAAATGACTATAATCTGTATGAAAATAATAACTTTTCTATGCTACCAAAGTTGCGAGTAAACATACAAAAATAATTGAGATTTGTTACTGCCACATTTTAGGAACCTAATAGTTGTTCGGCTATTGACAAAAAAGTTTACTTATTTATATATAGTACTTTTTCATTATTTTAATGACAAGAGTGCAAAAATGAATACGAACTGTCCATGTGAAATGTAATAAACGACAAGAGTATATTTAATTAAAGCAAAACTGACATAGTTTAACTACGTCATAGACAAAACTAAAGGGCGCAAGCGTAAGGAGATCTGCAACATATTAAAAATCCTACAATTTACGTACGATACTTGTTGTAATGAACTTAAATTAATTTTTAATACAAAAAAATAGGAGCATAACATTTACAGGTTTATTTCCTCGTGGGCAAAGCTATGGGTAGCTACTAGTTGTACAACTCGTACTTTTCACCTGTACACTCCGCTTGAATGCGACCCCTCTCCTGCTGCCCCGCACGACGCTACGCATTTGCCGCAAGCACTCAGTAGCGATGGCATTTTTGTTAACGTTAACCGACCTTTTATCAACATAAAAATGACAAATTTATGAAAATTACAAATGAATATAATCACTTCTAGGTGTAGGGAACCAAACAAGTAGACAAAGTGAGACGTCGCATAGTAGATACTAAAAATGTTAATAATGTGTCGCATAGCTGTCGCAGGCATTCTGAGCCTCTCACCAAAGTAACAGTAACGAAATATATTTTCCGCGTAGAGTGTGCACCCAGCTCACACGTGCTGTCGTATAAATCATATCTGTCTTCGGCAGGAACACGCCGTATCTGGCCAGTGACATATACTACCGTCGTTCAAATTAAGTAGTGGGAGATTTATCGTACAGCGGCCGTCAACGGGTGATAGGACACTTTTAATTTAAATACATATCCATAAATCTTGCATCGCTTACAGCCTTCTTTGAATTAACTCTCCCTTTGGAATTTGGGTGTAAAAGGATGAATCAAAAAGTTTTTAGAAGTGCATGTATATAAAACCTTTTTGGAAGCGGTTCGGTATTTTAATTAGTCTTTCTTTAGGTTTTGGCATTCGCGTTACCATTTTGCCATTTGCATCAAATTCACCATAATCGGGATTCAATATAATTAGCCATAAGTCGTCAATAAGTCATGTCAGAGTCTTGGGTAAAGCCTCATTACTCAAGCTCATATAGTGAGATTTATCAGCAATGAGGAAATACACGATACGCTAATTTCTTTTCGAGTATTTCATTTGTGCATTTGTGCACTTTCACTGAACAAAATTGTACAAAATGCCACCAAAATTGACTAATTTCACTTAATATAAGCACGAAGTTGAATAATTATGAAAAAACTTCGACCATCTCTTATCTCGATGGCACCAAAACTCTCAAATTTAAGTGAATCACACAGTATCTATACAAATTGTTACTTGTTTCTGTCAGTTCGTTCCCTCGAAGTAAATTGATTTGTACAACGAGTTGCTAACATACAAAATGATGGTTTATTTTTTTTTATTCAACCTCGTATACTAGCATCAGCATTTAAGCTACTACGCTACTAGCGACTTTATTAAGTCTAGCATTTTTACCACGAATAGCAGAAATCAATTTTGATAAAACGGACCGCATCTCAAAAAAATACGAACTAACTTCAATTTATATACTCGTCCAATAAGTCATTCAGTTACTCAAAAAAAGGGTTATTTTCCTCAATTTCCCAAGTATTCCATCGTCATTTACAGCCTTAATGGCAATGGGAATACCTGGAAAAAATGTTTTTAAATAAAAAAAAAATAATTTCAAATCAATTCATAAGTTAGTGCTACATCGATTAACATTCATAACAAATGTAGAAGTCTAACATTTATATGTTACAAGCTGACCCGGCAGACTTTTTTTTTTTGATGTGATTCACCCTCAACACTTAGGGTTATAAAAAATAGATGTTATCCGATTGTCAGACCTACTCAATATGCTCACAAAATTTTATGAGAATCGGTCAAGCCGTTTCGGAGGAGAACGGTAACTAACATTGTGACACGAGAATATTATATATAAAATAACATTTTATGTAACTCCTCCTTTTTCATAAGTTGGTTCATTACTTCGCTTAATACCATATTTCATTTATTACGAAAATATATAGTAAAAGAACTTTAATTAATAGGTAACAAAAATCCGGAGAGAAATGAAAATATTCATCATTGGATATTTCATTGTTACGAGCTTTTTTTCACAAAGCGCAAAATAATTTAGCTGTAGAAGCCATATGCAATTTGAATGAACGCGAATAATTTTAATAATTTTTCTATAAAGTTTTTCGGTTTATAAAATCTTATTAACAAGACTATTAAAAGTGGGCCTCTTAAATAAGCTCAGAGTCGCTCAGCGTGCTATGGAGAGTCGGAGAACTATTGTCGGTGTTTTTCTGCTAGATATGATCCGTAATTCGGAGATCCGCAAGAGAACGAGAGTAACCGCCATAGTCTAGATAGTCAGCAAGCTGAAGTGGCAATGGGCAGGCCACATTACCGACAACCACTGGTGAAGAAAGGTTCTCGAGTGGCGGCCCCGCTCTGGAGGACGTAGTGTTAGACGACCTCCCACCCGTTGGACTGAAGATGATCTAGTCAAAGTTGCGGGGAGTCGCTGGATACGACATGCTGGTGACCCTGACTTGTGGCGCTCTTTGTGGGAGGCCAGCAGTGGACGTCCTCCGGATGATGATGATGACGATGAATAACGAGACTATCTTACTTAAAAATATGCATAAAAAACATGTCATCAATCGTAGATTATATCAAATTCGCCTCTGTGGTCTAGCGGTCAGGGTGTTGGATTTGACTGCACGAGGTCCCGGGTTCGAATCCCGGGTCGGGCAACAATAAGAAAATTTAGTTTTTTCAATTTTCTAATAAAAAAAATTGCTCGGGATTGGAAATGTGCCCGGTTGGCGATAGGCTTGCCACCTATCACATTGTGGGACTTAGTGTCTTCGGCTAGTCGTGGGTGCCCTGGCTGTGCCTCTGCCTACCTCTTCGGGGATATGGGCGTAAAAATACTTTTTTTTCGTATTTTAGAGAAAAGTTTTATGTATCAATAACACAGGAATGTTGAAAAGATCCTTTTCATGTGGTGGGGAGTGGAGCGGTTCGGTACTTTGTTTTATTAGTATTATAATGTAGGCCTTGATTCGGTTTAACAATTGGAATCCAGGGAGATAAATGAAAACATCAATTGTTGGATATTTCACAGCTACAACAAAGGTCTTTTATGTGAAGTAACAATATGCGTTGGTGTGTGTTCTCGTTTTCCACATGAAATGCGTAAGATCAGTTTGACATACCAATATTTAATATTATAAAATCGAAATTCTTTCTATTTCTTTTTATTTATTTATGACTTACATTAGGCATTGAAAATCTAATTAATACTTTTCGTTTTAGTACCATTTAAAAGAAGATTGTTAATTATGAACCAATGTACAACTTTGGATATCCCATTGTTCACTTCGTCATACTTACCTAATTGTTTTTTCACTTTAATTATAAAATAAGTATCGAACATTATCCTGATGTAATTCCTAAACCTCCTCTTTTATTTAGTCGGTTAAAAAACCTCAAAAACTCAATATAATGCTAACAATAATATCAAGCAAGGCCCTTCCAAAATCCATACATAGGACAATAATTATTATGCATGTAACAAATTTATTTCATTCCTTCCAGGCAGCTCGTAAAAGGTGAGCATAGGCTTACTGTCACTAACACCGTGACATCTGACTAGGTAGAGTTTCGCAGCGACTCACCCGGATTGGTACCACCACCTTACCTATTCCTGCCGTCATAAAGTCATGACTTGATCCGGTTCAGAGGGTAAGGTAGCCGGTAAACTTACTTTTGCTCAAGGTCTAACATCCCGGCCTCAGGTTGGTAACGTACCATTACCACCTTTGGTGTCTCTAGGCGGCGGGAATTTCTTACCATTAGGAAATCCGTCTGCTTGTTTGCCTCCTAATATCATAAAAAAAAGTATACTTTGGCTATTTTCGTAGTCTAATGTGTTATGAGATTCTTCCTTGGAGAAGAAGATTTTTCTTCTTAATATTTTTGTTAGAAAAAAGAGCTATGGGACCTAGCTATATATAATCTTAATGTAATGGATTAACGCCGTGTAAAATTCAAGGAAATTTATATTTTCGCCTAATATGTGTTATTTATCGGCTATGTGGTCTAGCAGTCAGGTCTTGACTTCTTATGGTCCCAGGTTCGATCCCCAGGTAGGGCAACAGAAAAAACACAAATTATGTACTTTCAATTTTCTAATATTAACAATAAATAAAAATAACGTTGCTCGGAATTGGGTGTGTGCCCGGTTGGCGGTAGGCTTGCCACCTATCACATTGTGGGACTTGTGTCTTCAGCTAGTCGACCTTCCATTTTGGGGATATGGCTGTTAGATACTTTTTTTTAATGCATGTTAAAAAATTGTATTTGTTTACTAAAAATTTGATATTCACGATGTAAATACGAGAAATAAAAATAATATAGCAGTATACAAAATGTATACGTTTCTGTAATAGGCTGCCCAGTGTTATTACCTTTTAATAAGTTTTTAAAGAGTTTTACCTTGAGATAAGTTTAAAAAATGTATAAAAACAAAATTGTGTAAGAAAGGTTATTATAAAATCTCAGTGTAGGTACATATTTGGAAGACGAACATGCTTGGGAGTAAACGCTTCAGTTTTGCACTACAATTTATGATGTAATTTTTATCTGTAGTTTTTTATTAAAGTTGTACATAAAACTAGATTGTAATTTGTATTTTTTTCTAGTTTAGAATGTTACAATTAGTTTGGAAAAAAGGCAAGCTCGCTGAGTTTCTTTCGCTGGATCTTCTAAGTGTGTGGCTGCAATTCCGATCCGGTGGTAGTTTATCCGGTATCTAATTGGATCTAGTTGGCTATAGGTTTTCTATCTATCACATTTTGGGAGTTGTTTTCGGCTAGTCCTGGGTGCGTTGGTTATACCAGCGTTTACAACTTTGATAGTACGGGCGTGAAGATACATAATGCATATTTCTATGTGTGTCTCGACGACGTGATAGTAAAATTGAAGTCGGCTTCATAGACTTGTCAAATGATTTACTTTTCCAGACTGTATTATAAAATATATATCGTTATAATAAAACCTATAACCTACGTGTCTGGCCATCTTAACCGGCTGCCATTCCGGGTGTAACGGATGGCTCCCCTGGGCTCAGTCGCTCTATTTGTAAACCCTCCGTCTGTTTATACAAGCTAAGGGTAGACTCCCATTGTCCACGGAAGTATTGTGACGAATACTAAACATTTGGAAATAAATGTTAAATATTGTCTTAACATATATTTTGTACGTAGCCACCAAATAATATACAACGCTACACATATTGACACAAGCTACCCAAGATCTAGCAAATCCTTCATCGCGATATAACACTTTTTAACCGTACAGGATACATGCAGCTTTGAATGCTTCTCATGAGTGTAATGTGTGTAATATTCGTGATAATAAAACATTTTAATGCTCTGTGTGTGTTGTGTGAAGTGGATTATATTTATTTGAGGTACTTGGCTTTTTGGTAAGTCCAATCCATTCACAACGATTTGTCTTTCATGTTTTCTCTATAATACGTATTACGTATCTAATTTTTGGCGAGAAGTAGTAAATTAAACAACTTTATTTGGATTTATTGTTTGAAATCCAATTATGTTAATGTTGAATGATGCAGGCATCAGTCTATTTTTTTTAAATGTTTTTGTTTTTGGCAATGGCGTTGGCATTTGACATTAATCAAGTTTAAATTTGTGTTAATTATCCTAACATAACAAACTCAGGCTTAAATTATTCAAAATCAGTTATAAATTGTCAAGGAAAGCCATGTCAGGGTTTTGAATAAAGCGAAGACCCCCTCAGTCAAGCTCATATAGTGACATTTGGCGGAAGCGAGGAAATTGATGATTCAATAATTTCTACATAATTACTTCACTTATGTACTTTGACTGGACGAAATTATTCAAATGCCATTAAAGTTGACTTATTTTACTTAATATGTGCTCGTTATTCAATCATTACGAAAAAAACCGCGATCATCTTTTCCCTTGATGGCACCAAAGCTTACTTAAAAAGCTTTTTTTTTATGTTATTGGAAGGCAAACAAGCAGACATATTTCCTGATGGAAAGAAATTCACGCCACCTAGAGACACCAAAGGTGGTAATGGTGCGTTGCCAACCTGAGACCGGGATGTTAGGCCTCGAGCAAAAGTAAGTTTACCGACTTACTTTGATAACAACCTCTTCACTTT
>NJDC01009656.1:174642-191899 GCA_002245475.1 Calephelis virginiensis
GGATACTCTTTGCCTTCTCCCATCAGGGACTTGGCGTGAAGATATGCCCAAATTTACAACAAAACCATCTCAATCATATTAGCCTTAGGAAAACCGCATGAACATTTTCCTTTCATTTAGGAGTTATGATACTATCGCCTCTGTGGTCTAGCGGTTCGGGTGTTGGACTTTACTGCATGAGGTCCCGGGTTCGAATCCCGGGTCGGCCAAAACAAAGAAAATTGGATTTTTCCAATTTTTCTAATAAAAAAATGTTGGTCGGGATTGGAATTGTGCCCGGTTGGCGATAGGCTTGCCACCTATCACATTGTGGGACTTAGTGTCTTCGGCTAGTCGTGGGTGCCTTGGTTGTACCTCTGCCTATCTCGTCGGGGATATGGGCGTTAAGATGATACTACAAACAGACAGTCACACACAGGCGCACACACACACTTACACGCATGCATGCACGCACATATACACTCGTATCCATGGAGGGTTAAAAATAATCTCATTTATAAATAAACTCCGTAAAAGTTTACAAAAATAACCCATACGTGGATTCAAACAGCTTGAATTTAATCATTCTAAGGTTTAAAAAACCAGTTTCGAAATACCTTCATCAAAATATCTCAATAGGAGCCTTTGATGAAAAATTGCAGCTTTTATCAATCCTTTCAAATGGGGTCGTGTTTACGGCGAGCGCTGAACACACGTGATTATCAGACGAGCTCACCGAGTTTTAAACATCTCACAAAAACCTATTTTCCCACCCATCAACTTTCTATAGTGGGGGCAAATGGTTTCAGGCATGAACGCTTTAATATACCTACTTACAAAAACTAGCTCTTGATATTCTAATACATGGAAAATGGAGTCTCAGAGTAGGTTTTCCAATGGGTAAAAATATTATAAACGTCTTTTAGGTAAAAAAAAATCCTCAAACAGATATTAAAACGGCAACCTTCATCTATAGCTACCAAGGCTCTAAAGGTTAATTAAGGTTAATTGTTTCTCATACAATGCTTATTGGCTGCTCAGGGTTTACAGTTTCCCCTCCAACAATAGGATGGTAAAAAATATTTTAAGGTTAAAATAGAAAGCTTGGTTGTAGCACATTTTTAAGTTCCGACTGAAAAATAAAGGTGTTTTAAGTTTGTTGACGTTTCTGTATGTGTTTGTGTGTGTGTACTTGGCCATGTTGATCGCCGTAGGACAGCGAAGCACCTATATAGTTTCTGGTGTCCATAGACCACGATTGTCTCTTATCGTCAGGATACCCGTTTGCTTATATTATTATAAATAAATAAATAAATAATATATCTAAACAAGTTTCACAAATTAAATCTAACCCCAAATTAAGCAAATTATATGCCTATGTTATGGGTGTTAGTCAACGATTCTAGTACATAAAAATACTTACATAGATAGCAGAATATACATAACAAACACCCAGACCCGGAAATGCAGACATCTAAATGTTCATGACACAAATGCCTGCCCACGTCGGGAATCGAACCCGAGCCTCGCGGTTGGACGGCGTAGTTAGGCGTGTACGCTAGCCACTCGACCAACGAAACTCTTTACATTGAACATTTTAAAACACATGAGACGTTTAATTTTAATTTTTTGATATAATTAATTAATTTCAAATATTTAAGTCATTCAATATTTCAATTGAGTACTTAATTTCAAGGTGTGACATGTATTTTAATTGTTTGTAAACGTTAGGAAAACTAGTAAAAAAATATTCTGGCCTTTAACTAACAACGAAATTCTAAACTTTAAAACAATTATTTTTTTACATTAAGTTGCAAAGCCCTAATGCTAATAATGATGCTGCGAAAAGAGTAAAAAGTAAAACCTGCAGCTTAAGTTTTATGTTTTGGGGCAATGAACAAGCCTTATTTAGAAATGTGAAAAATTTTAAGTACTATGCCAGTATATAAAGCACAACATATGTATTGAATATATGTAGTACATAAGTACATCTACACTACATACATATAACATATCAGTCATTACTAGTGGTAGCCCATTGATCGAAATTCGACCATAATAAATTTTAATTTTAAGTTACGCAATATAAGTTATTAAAACATTATTAAGCTTCTATCGTTAAGAACGCCATCTTCATTTATCAAGACCAACTACTTTGTTTCCAAACATTATGAATATAGTTTGTGCGCCATCTGTGATCTTTTATCGTTATCAATATTTTTGCATGATACTGTGTAATGTTTTATTTATTGGTTTAATACACGTATCAAGCATTATCATTGAAAAAAGCGTTCAGCACTTCTCCTACTCATAAACTATAAGTGTGCTAAATTTCATGCTCCTCCGTCCGCGCAATTTTCGTAAAAAGGGGTCCAAAGTTTTTGATCCATGAATTAATATTAAAATAATCATAAAATTACGAAATATTCAATATAAATAAAAAATACCGACTATATATAGTCGGTGTTTTTTATTTATATTTGTATTATATTTATTTTATTAGTATTTATAAAAATCAATGCCACTTTTCGTTATTATTCTATAACTCAAGAACGGGCTCACCTATACAAACCAAATGTTTAGGCTTTGTTCGGACTATTTAGTAGATGGTTTATGTGAAGTTTGCATAAAATCAAATAACAATTCAATAAATGGCGGATTATTTTGTTAATGGGTATTTTTCAGTCTAATTGAAACTTATTTCAAATCTGGATTGTGCTGTCATATTGAAACTTTTTTCAGTTGTTTTTCTTTTTTTGTTTTGTTGTGTTATGTCCATTCATGCGGTCATATACGTAGCGAAGCAAGTACCGGGCCGCTAGTACCTATAGGTATGTAAAGCTAAGAGCTATCTCGATCACGTCAGCTTTCAAACTTCCACCAACACCAATTGTGATGTTAATACAAGGACCTTAATAAAATATATTAGCTTTCTCTGTAGCATACGGTTCCTGCATGTATGCTCTAAAAAAAGCAATAAAAGAAAATGTAAGCGACGACGAATGATACAAATTTTAATTTCGTATTCGTGCGCTGACCATCTGTTGCGGCCACAAAAAATATGTCTTCCAACGTTTCTCTGACGCATTTAAGTAGTAAATTTGGTTTTGAACACATTTCAAAAGGTAAAATTTAATTAAATCGCCTCTGTGGTCTAGCGGTCCGGCGTTGGACTTCAGGTCCCGGGTTCGATCCCTGGGTCGGGCAACATAAAAATTGAGAAAATGTATATTTTCAATTTTCTAATAAAATGTTGCCCGGGTTTGGATAAGTGCCCGGTTGGCGACAGACTTGCCATCTATCACATTGTACCTACGTCTAGTCGTGGAAGCCCTGGTTGTGCCTCTGCTTAGTGGGATTGTCCGGGATAAGGGCGTGAAGATATTTTTTTAAATTAAATATCACAACCTTCTTACCGAAAATATAATATTTTATATCATATAAGACATTAATTGGTCACACCGTCTTACCACAAAAAATATTTAGACACATGTTTAGCTAAAAACTGCTTAAAATGTACACTCATCCAGTAAAATACGATGACGTGTCAGCATGTTAATGCTTGAAAATTTAATTTTAGATTCCATTTAGTAAAACGCGTTTTCAACGAGCGTCTGAATACTTTGCTTTGCTTTACGTGGTCACTCTTTCGCTTTTGTGGTCTAGCGATCCAGGTGTAGGACTTAACTTGATGAGGTTCCGGGTTCTATTCCCGGGTCGGGCAATAAAAAAAAATGTGGTTATTCCAATTTTCTGATAAAAAAAATGTTGCCCGAGATTGGATGTGTGCCCGGCTGGCGATAGACTGGTCACCTATGACATTGTGTGACTTAGTATCTTCGGCCTGGGTGCCCTGGTTTTGCCTCTGCTTGCCTCGTGATATGTGCGTGAAAATACTTTTTTTACTTTACGTTATTGTTATAATTATCCATATGTCCGTTCATACTAACATGTATAAGTCTCTCTGTCAGTTGCCCTTTCACTGCCAAATCATTGAACTGATTTCAGTGAAATTTGACACGCTAGCTAAAGTTCAAACATGGGCTATTTTTGTTTTAAAAATCAACCTCCGAAGTATAAGAATAAGCGATAAAAGTTGTATGTAAATCGTAACAACTCTACGCGGACAAAGTCGCGGGCAAATAGCTATATATTCATGTTATAAATGCGAAAAAAAAACAAATTTGCCACAATTTACCAAGATTTTGTGTGCTGTAGCTATAAGGTAACAATAAATATCCAGTAAAGAACTCGGAAAAACACATTATGAAATTTTAGTGTACAGTGCATAGGTTATAATTTCATTTTAAGCCTTGGACTACTTTAGTCCACGATTATTTATAAGAACTAGTGGTCACACGTTGTTCGAAATGCTACCATAATAAATTTTAATATCCCGTTGATAAGAACGCCATATTGGTTTCTCAAGACCAACTACTTTGTTTCCAAACTTTTTAGTGCACCATCTGTGATCTCTTATCGTTATCAGTAGTGTAAGTAATGTTTTATTTATTGATTTAATGTAAGTACTTTATAAGCATTATTATTGAAAAACATTAGCGTTCTGCACTTCTCCTACACATAAACTACAAGTATGCCAAATTTTATGCTCCTGCGTCAGCGCGATTTTCGTAAAAATTTTGGCATTACGTAGTAATATATAGATGATAGAGTTATAAGAAGCAAATGCTACTGTTATAGAAAATAATACCATTTCACTTTCAAAACGATGTGAAATCTCAGGTTTGTTTCCTGGCTAGAGTAACAAAGAATCTAAAAATCAACTAACATATCTTTATCCGCGATTTCATTTCGATTCTCACATATGTAGAGTATCTTCACGCCCATATCCAATCCCAAGCAACATTTTTTTAAATTAGAAAATTGGAAAAACTAAATTTTCTTTTTGTTGCCCGACCCGGGAATCGAACCCAAAACTTCATGCAGTCAAGTCCAACACCTGGACCGCTAGACCACAGAGGCGATCTCATGTATGTACATTTGTTGAAAATCAATTTAGTTTCATTTACTTGTATTGAAGGCTTCCTTAATTTATTTTTTATTCTTACATAAAATGGTAAATTGGATGTGAAAGATCAACCGAGTTTATTAACTGTGTATGTAGTTCTATTACTTTGTGAATAAAGTAGCTGTATAATACGAATAGACGGACAGATGCATTTGCTTATTTTACAAACGAATTTTGCTACTCCGCTACGGAACCCTAAAAGATCGTAAAAGATGCACAAGGCTTAATATATAACGGGATCAATATATTTCAGACAATATAAGCCAACCACAAAGCTTCAAACATACGAAGCCGCACGAACTGAATAGAATGGGGCCACAGAGGACAATCAGGTACCTTCAGTACACACCCGAAAGGGCAACTGATACAATACGGCCTGTTTGGAAGATTAATATGTATTGCCTTTGTCGAACTTCTGTATTTGTCAGTTGGAATAAACTACCTATTGCCTGCTAGACCTTTTCTTCCATTTCTTTTTGACAGGCTTGTTGGTGAAATTAAATTTTTTACTCGTGGCCTATTGGACCAAAAAATATAAAATTCAAAATGTCAATCCTAATATAAATTGCGATATTTTGTATGTTTGTTTGTTACTCCTTCACGCAAAAACTGCTTAACCGATTTTTATAAAATTTGACACACATACAATGTAATATGGATTAACACATAGGGTAGTGTTTTTCTCGAAAAATGTTCCTTTAGGACCATTTACCACGTGGGCAACGCCGCGGGCGACAGCTAGTTACACTGTAACCTAATAACGTGTAGTCCTATTTAAATTATTTCTAATGTGTGCTTAACAAATTGTCCGTATTTTTACCAATGTCATATGTTTTGTAGTTTAGAAATTACAGACATAACAAAACTTAGTATAAGTGAACAAATAATTTGGAATATGTAGAAACATTTCAACGTCGGCAACGGCAGCAGTACACTAGCCGATCCGATGAACTTGGTATCGCTTGTCATTAAAAGTTAAAACCTGTCAGTTTGTGTGGATAAAAGTATTGTTTTTCTTATTTTCTTAAAATGTTCCCGTTTTTTTTTTAAATAAAAACGTTCTCCTAAAAATAAATAACACAACAAAAAAGAATTAGTCAAATTGTTCTACTTGTTGAGGAGTAGGTCATAAGATGACCACGCGAAATAGGAATTCATACATATACATATCTTCACGCCAAGTCCCTTACGGGGTAGGCAGAGAGTATCGAGTGCCAGACCTCACGATCCTGACAAACCTGTCTTGCTTCCTTCACATTCATAACCCTTTTCATACAAACACGCCGGTTTCGGAGACTCTTGACACCACCCTCGGATAATATCCGATTGATCTGATCGTGAAATGTCAGCCTTGGTCTCCCCGGGTACCTACATCCATCCACATTCGCATTGTATATCTGCTTTTATAATATAATAAATAGGAATTCATTTTTATAAATTTAAAGTTAAAAGTATCTTCACGCCCATATCCATGAAAACTAGGAAGAGGCACAACTAGGGCACCCAGGACTAGCCGAAGACACTAAGTCCCACAATGTGATAGGTGACATCGCAAACCGGGCACATATCCTATCCTGGGCAACGCTATGTTTATTAGAAAAGTGAAAAAATACATTTCCTATTTTTTTGTTGCCTGACCCGGGGACCGAACCTAGGATCTCAAGAAGTCAAGTCCGACACCGGACCGCTAGACCACAAAGACGATGATTTATATATACCTAGGTATGTAGAAATCGCAAAGCCAGCTTTTTACAATTTCGTCATCTTTAGACAATGTAAAAACTTCAAAGTAAGACCTATGACCCTTTGGCAGTCAACGCATTGGCCATTAAAGATCCCGCATCCGGGGCTCGAGCAAATTGTAACAAATGGGCCACCCTCCCGCTTTATCGGGGTCCCCTAAAAAAGAAATAAACAATGAAAATACTTTTTAGACGTTAAGTAAATGTATTTTTAACTAAAATACTTTATTGAAACGGACATTTGCCGCCTCTATTGTTTAGATATTCACGAAATGTTCTAAGTGACACAATTTATTTATTATTTTTTAATTTTTTTATGATAATGGAATGCTAACAAGCAGTCGGATTTCCTGATGTTAAGAAATTCATGCCGCCTAGAGACACCAAAGGTGGTAATGGTGCGTTGCCGACCTGAGGCCGGGATGTTAGACCTCGAGCAAAAGTAAGTTTACCGGCTACCTTATCCTCCTGACGGAAACATGTCAACAACAAGACGGAAACAAGCATTGGACGTTATGGTGGCAGGAATAGGTAAAGCGGTGGTACTAAGCCGGGCGAGTCGTTGCGAAACTCTACCACCTAGTAGGATGTCACGGTGTTAGTGTCAGTAAGCCTCTGCTCGCCTTTTACGAGCTGCCTGACAGAAAGGCAGATGGTCTTTTCTGTACAGGAGCCCGGACCAACACGGGGAGAAACAAATACGAATATTCAAAATGATCCTTAATGGCGACATATCCACTTAGTATTAATTTTGTCATCTAAGCAACAATCGATCACAAAGCGAAATATCAAAACTTTGATGCCCGTATGCGAAACGATTGCTTGCTTCTTTTTTATTAAAAAATCACTAATACATAGAAATCCTACAACATACATACATACATATCTTCAAGCCAAGTCCCTTACGGGGTAGACAGATAGTATCGAGTGTCAGACCTCACGATCCTGACAAACCTGTCTGGCTTCCTTCACGTTCATATAACCCTTTTCATACAATCACGACAGTTTCACAGACTCTAGACACCACCCCTGAATAATATCCGACTGAAATGATCGTGGAATGTCAACCTTAGTCGCCCCGGGTACCTACATCCATCCACATTCGCATTGTATATCTGCTTTGTCAATATTTCATCTATCATTCTTTCCTACAACATTTTTATCAAACCTTCCAACCGCATAACATTCTTAATTTAAAATGTAAATCAATTAAAATTAAATTTCTCAAAAGAATTAATCAAATCCAAGCGATCACATAATCGGGTGTGAATACAGATTAATGGTGAGTAGGTAGGTAGGTATGCGCTTGGTTTTCAGCCCTTACCTAATTATTAAGTAGGTACGTTATTACAACGACGATTGTGACGACTCGCCTGAGCTGGCACCGCTACTTATACAATTCTCGCCACATTAACATTAATACTTAAGCATCTTCACGCCCATATCCCCGAAAGGGTTGGCAGAGGCACAACCAATGCACCCAAGACTAGCCGAAGACACTAAGTAACACAATGTGATAGGTGGCAAGCCTATCGCCAACCGGGTACATTTCCAATCCCGAGCAACATTTTTTTTTATTAGGGAAAAACCCAATTTTTCTTTTTGTTGCCGGACCCGGGAATCGAACCCGAGACCTCATGCAATCAAGTCCACCAACTGAACCGCTAGACCACAGAGGCGATTTACCTACTTATTTTATTATTATTTATTTAGATTTTAATACTTGCCAATTACGATAACTTGAAAACTTTTACTTCCAAAGACAATGAAAATCCAAGCAGCTCCTCTAATGGTAAGAAATAACTATATTCTATAGATACCATAAGTGCTGTAGGTGCGTCACAGTTCTGTGGCCCAGGAGTTAGTCCTAATATCCATGTCTACTATCAACTCTACCCTCGGGATCGGAAAATGACATTGTCATCATGGCGGCAGGAATTGGTGACACGATGAATCTCCACCCGGGCAAATTATTGCATAGCACTGTACCACTAGCGGTTTTATTAGTAATGGCACAGAATAATATGTACTACGTACAGAACCATCCCTTCGTTGTAACAATTAATACAAATAGCGACTCTTGTTATTGAGCAATAAAGTTCAATTCAGCTCGTAGGTACAAGCGCTCCGTGCCTCACAAGACATTCATCTAACTATTCCCGCTCTCTTTTAAAGCATAACTCTCACGCTGTCTAGCATCGAGTGACGCGATACCTATGGTGCTAGGGTTATAGATAATATTACCGTGCTAGGGTCGTTGGCTTGCGGCCGCGGCAGCGCTGCTATCTACTAGGTATCTTATGTACAATTTTCTCGTGTCACAAAGTTAGTTACCGTACTCCTCCGAAACGGCTAGTCCGATTTTTATGAAATTTTGTGAGCATATTGAGTAGGTCTGAGAATCGGAGGAGAAACTTGACCACTTACTGTATCTTACGTTTGATGCTTATGATTACTCGGTCAATTAGGTAGGTAGATAGAATATACTACAATAAATATGATAGGTAGTCTCTCTTAATATGGAATAAAAAAAGAAAACAAAGCTTTAGTTGTTAGGTACGGAATAATAAGTAAGTACTAATGTACCTAGGTAGTTTAGGCTACTTTTATTTGTTAACAACACTATAATCTAAAATACATAACTAGGTAGATATTCACTTATTGAAATAAAAATAAATTTTGAAGTACTTAATTACTGTTTCCTCATTTAGTTTACAATTTAGTCGTGACTAATGTTATATTATACACAGATAATAATAACTAATCAGTAGTCTGCGATTAGAATCACTCTTAATTGCAGTAAATTTTAAGTTTTGCGGACGGTATAGCTAGCAAAGAAAGTTTTTTTTTTAAATGGCAGTCCCTCGTCCTTTTTTTTCGACAAACATCCGTCAAATGAGTAATGCTTAAAACAAGCCTTTCTATTTTAAACATATTAGGTTTAAAACTTTTAATAAACGCACGCGTGAACTCTTCGCGTAAGCGGCGACACTCTCTGTCAAGTGTCAGAGTGGATGATATGCGTCTCCACGCGAATTTGTAGGCATTGTAGGGATTGTAGGGAAGGCCTGGTAATGGCCTATTTAACATAAATTCTTACGGGCTAAAAGGTAGGATGGCAGATGGTCTATTCCAGATACAGGGACCGGACCAACGCGGGAGACTTTATAACGTAATAGACTTTAATATATTATTCACCGGATTTGTGGTATCTATGTCTATATACGGCATGTATTTCATGCCACCCGGAGAACGCACAATTGTCAAAACAAAAAAGTTAAACACCGTCCGAAAACTTCAATAAAAACTTTTTTGAAATCCGTCAATAAACTTCCTATTCGAATCACAAAACATTCTCAATTTAAACATTTCTAACGATAAAAGTTCCCAAACGAATCAATCAAACCAAATTTTAATTTGGAACAAACAAAAAGCAAAATGGCCGTTGCTTTTATTAACCCAACCGGTAATCCCTTAGTCCGGTGTGATAAATACTAGGTGCTCGGTCCTCCCTCAACTTGTGACTCATTATGGCATTTAAATAATTCGCGGCGGGTGCGAGGTTGTGATTTATGCTTTTGATACGCTACGTGACACCAGCTTAATCTCTGTGTTCAAATTTTATGACAGAAGGAAAGCGTGTTGCCAGTGACGTTATCTTGATAAAGTTGTGGGGGATTTTTGATGCATAATTAGTTATGATAGAGGTATTTTAGGGAATTGTTACGATAAGAAATTGGGGTAATTTATCATTTGTATTTAGATTTATGACTACAAAATCTTTCTGGAGCAGATTATGTCTTTAAAGTTTATGGTAAATTATAAATTAGATTATTTGCTTTCCAATACTGTGAAATATTTTCAATCGTATTATAAATTCAGCGTATTTACAGTCAAAAATGGAACTACAACCAGAATGTACTCTGCAACGGAAAGCTTTACATTTTTAATCCCTTGTAATAAACGAAAATAAATTGGATGCCAATTAAGCAAATTAAAAATTTATCGGACGACCAATTAGTACACGAAAAAGTATTTTTAACTTATTATAGCATTAAACGTTAATGAAACTGGCAGTTACCTATTTGATAAAGATGTGAGTAATTTCCTTTTTGACATTTTTAAAATAAATTCGACCCTAGACCTAATGAATCTTTAAAAATAAAAACCGGTCAAGTGCGAATCGTACTCGCAGACGAAGGGTTCCGTACTATCATCTATAATAGAAAATCACGTATTTTGTATGGGGCCCTTTAATATTTACTTTATTGTTATTTAATTATTACTTACTTAGAAAGGTACCCCCTTAGTATTTTTTTTAATTTTAGTATTTGTTGTTATAGCGGCAACGAAAACACCTTTGTGAAAATTTCATCTTTCTAGCTATCACGGTTAATGAGATATAGCCTGGAGACAGACAGACAGACAGATGGCGTAGGCTTAGTCTTAGTCCTAGTACTAAGTCCGTTATTACCCTTTGGATCCGTAGGAACCCTAAACATGAATAACCATTTCACGAGGTCATTGCATTACACCTAAATGGACAGACTAATTTATTTCGTTCTTTTTTTGTTGTGATGCTTATTATCAAGAGAAGGTTCTTATTAAAAGAAAAACCAGAAAAATTGCAGAGATCATGGGAAAAGCAATACTTATTTTTTTCCATAAAAGCTATTAGTAGCTGTTAAAGTTTAACAGCTAGTTAGAGTCAAGGGAGACGAAGTTCACCGGGTCGGCTGCTATTTAAATAAAAAAGTATCTTCATGCTCATAACCTAGAACGAAGACTAGGCACAACCGAAGCACCCACGACTAGCCGAAGACACTAGTCCTAGTCCTAAGTCCCACTGTCGCCAACCGGGCACATATGCAATCCCGGACAACCTTATTTTGGGACACGAATTACCGCTACAGCCACCACACGCACTGTGTGGTGACTGTAGCGCTAATTTCTGTGTACCCGTGCACACACCATCGAGGTTGAAATTCATTTCAAAAATGTCAAAAACATTGTCGATAATATTATCTTAAAAATAATACGGTAAGTTAATATTTTATTAAAACTATAGTAAGCATTTTGTCTGAAAAAATATACAATGCTTGTCTCATTTGTTATTAGTTGCATATGTGCATTTATTTATAAGTTTAATGTGTCTGAGTGTCTGTCGTGTGTTTGTCACGAAGTCGATCTATGGCATCATAAATGTTTAATAGATGGACGAATTTCAGTGTGTTTTTGACAGCAATCGTGATCCAAATGGTTTTTCGCTAGATTATGCTAGTACATAATCTAGCGAAAAACCATTTGGATTAAAAGTCGTCGAGCTTTATTGAAAATTCATAATTTTAGCGTTATGTCTACTATTTGTTGACTCTCCTATTTGCATACTATTTGTTTGACCTATTTAAGGCAGGCAATGACCTATCAAAGGCAAGCACTGAAGTTATTGCGACAGGAATTGGTAAGGTGTTGGTACCAATCTGGGCGAGTTGCTGCGAAACTTTACCACCTAGTAGGATGTCAAGGTGTTAGTGACGGTAAGCCTATGTTCGCCTTTTACGAGCTGCCTAACAGGAAGGTAGACGGTTTAATCTGCAAAGTAGCTCGGACCAACCCTGGGGGGGAGGGGCTTGGCTGGCGGAACAACACGGGGGAAATTAATGAACTTCTCAATGCTAATAAATGAGTTTATAGCGGTTACCATGCAGAAACGGTCGAACGCTCAAGTTAAGAAATGCTCAATTTATTTAGAGTTTAAACAACAATAAAATAGGCATTTTTTTATCTAAAGGTCAACAATGCAGATCTAATGTTCCTGTTATTGTGGATCAGGTTTAAGGTTAAGTGGCGCACTTGCCCCTTAGCCTTTTCTCCTATAAACAAGAATGTACTCGGGCAGACCTGGTTCACATTCAATGATTAATTCCACTGCAAGGATCTCCGAAAACGGCGTACTTGTGTGTAAAAAAGCCAAAAATGTGAAGGAATCTGAGTATGTGTGTGTATCTATATAAAAACAAAAAAGGAAAGGAGGAATCTAATAGCAAGGTATTGCTGTCGTTTCTAAAAAAAATATTCATTGAAATGCTGAAGAAGAGATGTAGCTTATGAAAGGTTTTCGGAGTAGGAAGCTTATCGACTGCAAAGGCTAATATCATGGCCTATTATGCTTGAATAAATTAAATATTTAGAATTTAGTGCAGCAAAATCGCGAAAACCAGAAAACATTAATGTAATGAAATAGTTGGAGAAAAGATTTAGATTTCTCTAAATCTAAAAGATTTAGGGTAGTCATGATATAGTTAAATTGAGAGTTTTATGTACGAAAGTTCTACATTGAAGACTTAAGAACTGAAAGCATTTACAAAACAATTCATTAGGTATACCTTCCTCGGAACATAGAACATAGATTCATCCAGAGAAATTTCATCAGGATCGGTCCACTATTTGCGACGTAACCACCACGTTTACGACGCATCGTAAACGTCCTCCTCGCAACGGGACCACGAAACAAACAGACAGATGGACAGAAAAATATTTTCAAACAGAATTTTTTCTTTTAAAGAATGTAGTTTTGCTGGCAAAATGTTGCACAACAAAGTAAATTTACTACGTAATTCAATAATACACAAATTCTATAAAAAGTGTTTCACTTAATGGTAATTGGCAAATAATCACAACCATTCCCGAAAAGCTGTAGTCTGATGAAAAAATCCTTCGTCTTGTATTCTTTCTAAAACCAAAGATAAAGAGTAGAAATGTGTTTATTTTATATCGACCATACAAAAAAAATCTTGTGACGCGTAATACAAACCAAAAATCTACCACCGGATCGGAACAAGACTGAAACTGAAACTACTCACTGAGAAAATCCGTCGAAAAAATCTTAGTGGGCTTGTCTTTTTTCTAATAAATAGATAAAATCTAATTTAAAAATATAGGTATATATATAACGTTCTTAAAAAAAAGTATCTTCACGCCCATATCCCAAAGGTTTAACAACACACCCACGACTAGCCGAAAACACTAAGTCCCACAATGTGATAGGTGGCAAGCACATATCCATCCAATATATCCCGGGTAACATTAGATTAGAAAATTGAAAATATACATATTTCTATTTTATGTTTGTTGCCTGACCCGGGATCAAACCACAGGAGTCAAGTCCGACTTCGGATCGCTAAATTATATAATATGAGCCCAGTTTGTCTTCTAAATATTCTGAAATCTTTTAATAATTATTATATTTTTTTATATTTTTTTTTGTAAATGTAATTATTAAAGGGTTATAACCCTTGCCACATAATTTAAATTTAACACATTTTTGAAATTCATTAAATGTTGTATATATTTTTACTGGAACGTCTGAATGATTTTAAAATTTCTGAAGCTATAAAAGTCACTCTTTTTCCCTTTTTCATATTTCTTTAAGATCAGGCAAAATCAACATTGACTGCCAAATTGTAATCATTTTAAATATTCAAAGTAGTGATCCGATTCCAAAGTATTCCTTACTTTGCCTAACGAGAATAACTTACATCATTTCATTGTTGTTGAATTAGTAACAGCATGACGAAGATGATACTGATGGTGGTATAATAAATAAAAAAAAGCATAGCTAAAAATTAAATGAAAATAAAATACAACCCTATTTTTGTACTAAAGGTAGGACATGTTAACATAACTATCTCTTTCCCATAAGTCCTTTTACCGTGTAAATTTCAGAGCCTGATAGTGATGTGCTGTATATCAATTGAAAATACTCGGAACCGAGTCACTGAAGCAAGTGCATCACGTAGGTGTTGAAAGATGGGCCGTATCTTGCACCTTGTAGGTCTTTTTTCGTGTCGTGAATGCCGCGGAAAACTTGTAGTGGGACCGCAGTCTGCTCCAAATGTATTCACATACTCGTAACCGTGTGAAAAGTTTGAATTTAGAAGATTTAGAGGGATCATATTTTTTTACATTTTCCTATTGGTATGGATCCTCTGTGTAGAAAAGACTGTTTGCCATTCTGCCCGGTAGCTCGACAGAGGCTAGCAAAGGTTAAATTGGTTATTACCATAAAAACAATTATGGTAGAGTGCTTTAACTCATCCAGGTAGGTATCTACTGCCCTACTTATTCCCGTCGCCATAATGAAAGTATGTTCCAGTCCGAAAGGTGTAGGGGCCGATAAACTTGCACAATAATTGGGCAAATACCTCGGACAAAAAAACAGCGGCACACCTACAACATCTATGGTGTATATAGGGCACGTTTATCTCTTACAATCAGGAGACCTGTGTGTTTTTTTTTCTGTCTTAAGGTTGTCATACAAAAAGTGTAAAATAATACATCTATATGGACGTATTGATATTATATTCTTGACAGCTAGCCATCAGTCTCATCTGTTCACAGCATAACCTATTTAAAAAAATGATAATAAGCACTGTCATCAAAAGACAAGGCGGGCGTGGTTTTTAGCATAAAATACTTAGGGACTTTTTTGTCGAAACTTTCCAGCTAATGAAAAAACTACCTAAACCAGCAGAATGTAATCTTTGGCTTCAGTACTTTTTAATTCAATAAAATATTTAGATAGGTTTAAGGAAATACGAAAGATAGCTCTAGAAAATAAATTAATTATTCATCAAAACAATTATTTATTTCTAACGTTCGGTCTATCCTTCTGTTGTTCTACAAACATTGGGTAGCTCTAGCGAAGGACGCGCACTACGTGAGCGAAATATCGATTGCGGTTATTTATCCGCAGCTCTGAGTCTCGATTATCGGATGTGTTCCGAGTAAGAAGACGCGTGTTCAATTTTTTAATCGAATCGTGTTTTGATTATTTATTGAACTAAAAAATAAAAAAAGGGAAAATTTTATTTCTTATTTAAATGTCCTTAATTTTTCCACTTTCCACTTGAATGTTTAGTGACATTGACATTGAGTGACGCCTCGTTGGTCGAGTGGCTAGCGTACACGCCTAACTACACCGACCAACTGCGAGGCTCGGGTTTGATTCCCGACGGGTGCAGGCATATTTTTGATGAACATTTAGATATCTGGATTTCCGGGTCTGGGTGTTTATTAAATTTATTCTGGTATCTATTTAAGTATATCTATATATTACAATCGTTGACTAACACCAATAACACAAGCATATAATTTGCTTACTTTGGGGTTAGATTCAATTTGTGTGACGTGTTCTGGAAAATTAATTTGTTATTTGTTACTAGCTAAGTAATCATTATAAGAAATTGTCTATAGGTTAATACATGTACAGTTAAGTGTAAAAGTGATAGCTGTGTTATCCTAAAAAACGCATGTACAGATTAGTGTAAAAGTATAACTTGATATCTGACCCTCAGTACCATTTAAATTGGAACATGATCTAGCAAACACTAACGCAATGGTGGTGATTCCACTGTTCACAAACTGAACTTATTTTAGATGCATGCTATCTTTTTCAAATCAAACATAAACAAAAGAGATGGAAAATGTTAGACATGTCAGATTAGGTCGGACGTCACGTCTATAGAAATGTTATAAACAGACTAATCGACAACACTAAAAGTGTTATGTCTCTTTCTATTACTATTTTTTTGAAAGAGGCGATAACTTAAAAATTCTTACCAATGGCAAGTAATAAAACTAAAGCCGCAGTACCAACACATGTATTAGGTCCGGGTATGTCATCACTTTTGATCTTAAGGAAAGACGAAATCATTTCAAAAATAGAGGACCAAAACAATATCGTAAATCTAATAACAACAAACCGACAAACCAAATCAAGGGCCTCCCCAAATGCGGTTTATTGAGATATCAAATAAAAAATCAGCGGTCTCGTACATCGCTAACAAGACCCCTCAACAATGCTCCTTGATTTAGAAGTATTGTGCAGCGATATTTATACGCCAGTTCCCTTCTAGATGCTACGATCCTGTTTCCTTCACATCCTGTATAAAGATTGCAAGGTCAGAAACTTGCAAAGAAATTTAAACCTTCAAGTCCGTGTGTAGGGTGTACATTAAAATGCGTTTTTGAAATGATTTGTGTGAATCTCAAGGAATAGAAATTTCAAAAACGCTTATTGTTATGAAAGTAAACATAGTTGTAATGAAATTTTTGTCTACGTCTAGAATTTTAATTTTGGGATGCTCACAACGAAATTGTTTTTAATCTACCTGTACGTATTTTGCTGTGGTCTAGCGGTTCAGTTGTTAGACTTGACTGCATGAGGTCCCGGGTTCGAATTCCGGGTCGGGCAACAAAAAGAAAATTGGGTTTTTACCCAATTTTCTAATAAAAAAAATGTTGCTCGGGATAGGATATGTGCCCGGTTGGCGATAGGCTTGCCACCTACCACATTGTAGCACTCAGTATCTTCAGCTAGTCGTGGGCGCCCTGGTTGTGCCTCTGCCTCTTCGGGGATATGGGCGTGAAGATACTTTTTGTCTTACATTTAAGAAAATAACACAAAGAAGATAGAAATAAATATTGAAATGTCTAAAATAGGTGT
>NJDC01009656.1:192403-207021 GCA_002245475.1 Calephelis virginiensis
CCTAGTTTAAAAAAAAACATTTTTTTCAAGATTTATACCGCCCCCCTCTAGGCTTCCAGCGCCCACAAGGGGGCGTTATCGCCCACTTTGGGAAAGGCTGCTCTAGGTGCTTATTTACTTTAATTTGTGAATATTACATTGAAAATTAAAATTCAAAATGTGTATGACTTTACAAAAATATATTTTATGCCTATATTATGTACTCGTATATGTATATAAAAATGAAATCTCATTTTGCGTGGTCATCCATTCACGCCTGAAAAGATGCACCAAATTATCCAATTTTTTTTGTTGTGTCTGTTATCATTTTCAGGAAAAGGTTCTTATGAAGAGAAAAACCGGAAAAAATTAAATAAAAGTGTTAAAAGTAATAGTTTTATTTTTCCCTTGTTTTCACTTTTTTATTTCACTACATTTGCGCAACACTTAATTATCCAAGTTAAATTAATTAATCATGTAGGTAATGCATATTTTGAAAAAATAAGAGACATAGCGATATCGATTTATAGCCCCAGAAACTCCATACAAACCAGATTTCATGAAAATTGTTGCAGCCTTTTTCTAATTTCAAAATCTTTATTAATATATACAACAATTGCTCGTTTAAAGTTATTAAAAATATTTAAAGATATGTATGTAAGATACGTAAGTACCTAAATACTTATAACTAAATTATTTTTATTGTACTTTCGTATTTTTTTATATAAATACATTATTTTATATAAATACCCCGCGTATTCAAATATTAATTGTACTTATTAATTGTACACATTTATTTAGCTCTCCTGCGAGAATTTATCTAAAAATAAGAAAAGGAGCATATAATTGGCCATCTTTCTTCAATATTTGATCTATTTTTATTCAAAACCAAATAAATTATACAATTGCATCTCAAAAGTCGAACTTCAATCATAACCGTCTTGTGAGACCTCGTAGGTACTCGAGGTTTAGTAGTAGAGAAACCGCGGTTTAATTGATGATATGCCTAAGTTTGTTGCATATCCGGATAATCATTCCCTTATGCATTGTCAATCGTTTTGAAAATCCTCACACGCTCGCAATAATTTCGTTAAGAAAAAAAATACTTATATTGCTATCATTTCATATTTAATTGTCCTTTTTAAAAAATAAATCTGCTTTGTTTTTAATTTTACAGCTTTCTCGGGAACATCATACAAAACATACACTGAACGACACCTAAACGAGCCGCGATTATCTGTCTTTGTCGGCGTCGGAGATCCGAATCTGAATTCCGCGAGCTCGTGATTCGTAATTGACTCCACCAGTGATGATAGCGTTAAGCTTGTGTGTCTACCTTTGAGTAGTTGGATTAATACTCCAAGGTGTCCTATCAGTGAGGCGATTGAAATAAAATAAAAAACCAAAACAATAACATCAAACCAGTTCATAGTAAAGTAGGTACAAAAACAATCCGTTCTTTATGCATTTTCAAATTGAATTTATTCATTAATGTCGTAAAAATCCTGCGAATGAATAAAAGTAACAATATCATATGATATAATTCAATTTTCCATTTACACAGTCAAAGTTCATTTTACATAGTTTACATTCGTAACTCGATAAATAGATGTCCATTAAGTGTTAACGACATTAAACAATATGGCTACCAACGCCGGAATTGTCATCGACAAACGACCTTCACTACCATAAAATTAAATTACTTTAACATTTCGAAAACGGCAGGGTTTTGCAAGCACTATTAATAAAATACTAGCCACTAGCCTTGTTCATAAAAAAGCTAAAAATGAACTAGATCGAATATGTTCTTAAATTTCATTATAAAATCGTTTTAAACTAAACGGCAACAAACAAATATACATTTATAGATTTTGATTGAATTTAGCGTACAGGCCACTTTGACTTTTTACATGATCCGCTTTCGATTTGAAAAGGCAAGCATTTTCTTTATGAAAATGTTCTTAACCAGTTTACAGATATAAATATTTTTGGGTCTGGTCTTCATTAAATTGATTTCGATACTAACATATTATGTGTTGACATGTAGCATAATGGTTTTAGTCCACAAACCTTTCTTACCACCAACAGATTAGTTACTTATTTAGTGGTTAGATCAATTTAATATGTAATATATATTTATAATATATAATATAATTAAATTATAACTTTTGTATTAATATTTTACATCTCAAATCCTATTTTTCCGATTTCATTTACACATTAAGTCGCCCGCATACTATAAAATTGTTTTTTCTATCATATAATTAAATTAGTATTTACTTCAAGTAACATAAGCCACTGCTATGTATTTAACACATGGTTAATAAAAACTAAGAGAGAAGGTAAGTATAAAGAATAAAAATAATGCGAACAATAACAATACCATCTTGAAGATATATTTTCACTCTTCTTAGAACACGAACGATATTCTGCATTAGAAAAACTACAGAATGTTTCCTTAATACACTCAATGGTTGTGGTAATATCTGAGCGTGAAGATATTTTATGCAGCAGGAAACGAGCGGTGTTCCTTCCATACTGCGAACGCCCACGAGAAAAAGTTTGTTCCAATTGGGTCATAAATATAAAATAATTCATATGAACCTTTACTTAGACATCATAAAATTAAAACTATGTTTAGCCTTAAATTTTAACTACTAGGTATTGTAATCATAAGGCTAGAAACGCAGATTTTTACTGATTCATTGTCTATTTTTTTTAATCTTTTTATCGTTTTTTTTTTATTTTTTTTTATATCGAGCGTAATGTTATTTTTTTCATTCGAATTTCCAAGAAAATTGCTTACAGGAGGATGCCTTGGTGTCGGTATCAAATAACTACTCGAATTATTGATCTAACTCTTCAATAAGCATCTTATTTGTTTGTGGGGTAAACGTTTGTGGACTTATTTTATTACATAAAAAATCGTATATAAATATCATTATAAGTTTCATAAAGACGGAACCCGAAAATACCAATACCTGTAAAATAAAGTAACTAACACTTTCGTCATAGAAATACTTGCCTTAATTGGGAATCGTAACCGAGCCATGTAGAAACCCCAAGATATAAGGCATGTGCGCTAACTTCAGTCATAATGTATAAATGTTAATGTCTGTGTTAGCATTTAAGTTAAAACTGTTTTATAATTCAATTTAGGAACATATTCAATCTAGTTAATTTTTAGTTTTTGTAGTCAACTTTAAAATTTTTTTTTAGTTAATTGCTCCTTTCTGGGGCCCGTTAAGGTTGTTAGGCCATGCTACCACGTCTGCCGTATTATTTAGTCTATATTTCAGTCATTTGTCACTATTTACAAAGTCATGTCAGGGTCTTTAGTAAAGCGGTGTCTTCGTTACTCAAGCTCATCTAGTGAGATTTGGCTACAGCGAGGAAATACACGATACACTAATTTCTTCAAGATTATTTCATTTGTGCACTTTCACTGAACAAAATTAAACTAATTCCCATTTAAATTAAGTAATTTTATTGATAATTTACACCAAATTCAATAACTACAAAAAAAATTTACTATCGTCTTCACGACGGCGCCAAAACTCCCTTATTTATTTTATTGTTTTTTTGATTGATTGGCCAGTATTTTATTGACTGACTTGCAAAAAGTTGCAATTTTATAAATGAAAAAGGTGTTTAATTTTATGGCAACAAAGTTCATTTGCCGTTGACCTACAACGTCGGTGATGGTAGCCAAATTGCTTAAAATCCATTGTATGATTATTATAATTTATAGCCGTAAAATAAAACGCGAATAAAAATATTTCAAACCAACTATTTGTTTTCAAATCTTTTATTCACGTTGGCACATTAATTATTAAGCTTTCCCGCCATATGACTTACAAGGGTTTTTTTTAACTTAGCAAAAAAAGGTTATTCTACGTCTGATTCAGAGCAAAACACGAAATATTCCAAGACAAAGTATCTTTTAAGACGGTGTCAAGTGAAATAAACCTAAAGAATCTTGGTGCGGCAAGCTTTTAAATATTTTCCCGCCCTTGATTTATTGTTCGCCTTATAAAAGCCTCCCGCAGGGCCGTGGAGCCTTCAACTAAGCGCTTTTCAGCATTTTTTTGCTTTAATAAAAATCGCTTCAGTATGCTTCATGAGAATTTTAATTTTTCCATCTTAACCCAATATTCTTGATGGAAATTTTATAAGCTCGGTCACTGTGAAATTAGTGGTATGAGGGTAATAATCTTTCGCGTGCTTATTAACATTTGTTGAGAGACTACTTCCTTTGAATGTGTGTTTTTTGACATTTATGAAATACACATTTACTAAATTGTAATCAGATTATGCCATTGTAGTCATTTAAGCCACTATGCGCTCAAACAAAGTATGAATCCACACCACAATGGTAATAAGGATAAGCTAAGATTTGTTTTTAATATTCTTTTGATATTGTCTCAAATAGATGTGTACGCCTTTGTGTGCCTTCTTGGTTTAAGTTATTCTAATGTATTTGTAATTTCGTTGTATTTGATGCACAATAAAGAGTTATTGTATTGTATTGTTACGATAAAAAATATGTTATCTGTGAGTAAAATAGTAATAAAACTAAATCTGAAATAATTCTTAATAAATAAGCGCAGTAACGTGCAAAAGCCGACTCCAATGATTTCATTAGGTACCACGTCGCTATTTGATACTTCTTTTTTCGAACCACAATGATTCCACATAAGTTTTATTAACATCTTAGTAATAGTTTTGAGTTATTCTTCATAACGCATAAATTTTTGTCTATGCTGACAACCTTATTAATAAAAAAATATGAAGTAGAATTGAAAGCGTCCTCGGTTAACACAGTGATTACTACAAATATATACTTATAAAATTCATCAGATTTATCATCGTAAAGCAAAAACTGGTCGAGTTACAGCCATGAAATTTGGTAAGTAGGGTCGTTTTACTGAGTAGACATCCGCTAAGGACGGAATTTGGAAATTATACCTCTAAGGGGGTGAAATAAAGGTTGAAAGTTTGTTTAGAAGACCATATTTTTTTAATTTAGACACGTGAAACTTTATTTTTAGGCCACTCATTAAATAGAAGTAGATACGTATTTAAGCGTTTCTAGAAATTCTACACCTAAAGGAGGGAAACTGTTGTAGAAAATTTGTATAAATGTAAAATGGGCTATACGCAGTAGAAATATTAACTACCACTCGAGCAAAGCCGCGGGTAACGACTAGTTGTATACATAATACAAAAACCAAAACGAGGATAACTAAAATTGGATCCTTGAACTGCGTCATGAGGCAAACCAAAAGACTAACAACAATATGTAAGAAAGCCATTCTGATAATAAGTTCTCTGAAACTATTTTGTTGCATGCAACGAATTCCTATGACTAAAGATAAATAATTGGACCACCATGAAACAATAAGATTTAAAATACACTTGAAAGTTAACTTCAAAGTATTTATAGCGTCTCATACTAATTCATACAAAATGAGCTTTCGAAGATGTCGCCCCTTCAAATAGCTGTAAATCCATCGTCCTTAACAGCTAATTTACAATATACTTACATTTCAACCTTTTTCAGACGCAAGCAATAAATTGTAAGCTGTTTTGAGCTGATCTGAGTAAAAATTACACTAAAGTCGATAAATCTAAAAATAGATAACAAAAAATTTATTATGTGGCATATAAGTAAATAACTTTGATGTAAAAAAAGGATCTTCACAACCATAGTATACATACCGATAGTTGTAGGCAGAGGTACAACTAAGTCCTGTAATGATAGGTGGCAAGCCTATCGCCAACCCACCACTTAGCGATTTAAAACCTAGCAAGATGGTTGTGGACTCTCCAAACACTCCACGTGTTTCTGATAACATTCATCCAAAATGGCTGGACCTATTTTAGGCTTCGCTACAAATATTACTACTATATGACCACAAGAATGACTTTTTTTATGATATTAGGAGGCAAACATGTAGACGGATTTCCTGATGGTAAGAAATTGACGTTGGCTAGAGACACCAAAGGTGGTAATTTTGCGTTGCCAACCTAAGGCCGGGATGTTAGGCCTCGAGCAAAAGTAAGTTTACCGTCCTTACCTTCCAAACCTGATCACGTCGTGACGTTATGACGGCAGGAATAGGTAAGGCGGTGGTACCTATCCAGACGAGTCGCTGCGAAACTCTACCACCTAGTCAGATATCTCTGTGTTATTGACAGTAAGCCTATGCTCGCCTTTTACGAGCTGCCTGGCAGCAAGGCAGATGATCTATTCTGCAAAGGAGCCCGGGCCAACACGGGGAACAAAACAAAGCAAAATAAATCAACTGAAAAATGTTTCAATATAACAGCACAATCCCTATCTGAAAAAAAATCAATTTGACTGAAAAATACCCATTAAAAAATGGCGTATATTTATTGAATTCATTTGAAAGAAAAATGTTATAAATGAAGAACCGCTCGATAAATTTCATGCAAACTTCACATAAACCATCTACTATATAGTACGAACAAAGTCTAAACATTTGGTTTGGATAGGTACGTTCTTTAGTTATAAAATTACAACGAAAAGTGGCATTGATTTTTATCTATATTATCCTACACAGGACAATACCCGGAATACTCTGTCTATTTTGACAACATCAAGGTTCATAAGTAACAAAGAGTTGGTATAAAGCTGTCGTTTGGAAACGAAACCGAATCAGAAACCCTTGTCTTGCGTCGCGTAATTAATCACGGTCGACTCACAGTGGTTTTACAAATGGTTCGTGATCCAAGAGGTGACTATATAAATCATCTATTCATATCTAAAATTAAAAAAGAGTTTTAGATAGTACTAGCTGTTACCCTCGGCTTTGTTCGCGTGGCAGTTTACTGATTATAGCCCGTTAACAATGAATTTCATACAAATTTTCAACTCCTATTTTCCCCTTAGGGGTAGAACTTCCAGAAATGCTTAAATACATATCTACTCATTTTTAATAAGTAGCCCAAAAATGAACTTTTATGTTTCTAACTTAAAAATGACGGTTTTCCACTCAAACTTTCAACCCCTATTTCACCTCCTTATTGGTGGAATTTCCAAAATTCTGTTCTGTTAGTATGTATAAATAAGTTTAGAAACTTTTAAGTAAAAAAAAATGTTATGCGAAACCTGGATATAATAATTGTATACTTATTTAGACACTTTTAAGTAATTAAAATAAAGTAACTGTAAAACCCCGGGTATATAGTGAAATGTAATATAATGTAATGTAAAGATACTTAAACACTTTAAGGAAAATAAAATAAATGTACTATTAAAAACTTAATCCTATTGAAAAGGAGTGCTTAAATATTGTAAGAAGATTTTTTTACTATGAAGTTTTTAACATGAAAAATCAATTTTAACATTGCCTCCTGAACTAAATCCGTTTGTGTATAAATTAGTAGGAGGCTTTAATAAGCCGCAACAGTCAGCAGATAACACGGTTGAGGCTTTGAAATCGATATCGAATTATTCGCCCCTTTTAATCTCGATTGTAAAATCGATACTGAGGTGTCGTTTGAAGGTATTTTAGTAGGATTTTATACACGTAATGAAGTTAAAATGTTTGCTTCTATTATTAGAGTTTTGTCCGACTTTAAATACGTATTTGAGCATTGATATGTTTTACAAATAAGATTTTGATTTCACCTATGAAGCGATAAATATAATTATCACTATTGTGTGTAGTGTATACAGGTTTGTAAGTATAACAATATCTACATATTATATGGCAAGAGAGAACAGCGTGTTTCGTAAATTTAAAACAGGTATATACAGATATAAAAAAACCGGTCAAGTTCCAGTCAGAGTCGCGCGACGAAGGTTTTTTACAAACCTGTAGGTATATAGACAAAAATGGTTACCGATCATGACATTTTATTTTTCGACGTAACTAAAAATTTACATGTTTCGCAATTTTCGTTTTTTGCATGCTATATTACGTTGCTTCGTACCAAATTTCATGATTTTAAGTTCACTGGTTCAGCCTGCAGGTTTTGTTTCCCTTTTAAGTTGCAAATATTTGCGACAAACAGCTGTGTATTTTGATTGCGTTGGCTAAGAAGTTTGATTTTGTCACAACTTTATGGGACAGTAGAAGTAGACAGTGGTAGTAGTAGTAGATATTTGATATGAAAGACTGTTCCTGAGAGAAAAGGTCTAGACAGACGGACAGGTGGACAACAAAGTGATCCTATTAGGGTTCCGTTTCTTACTTTTGAGGTACGGAACCATAAAGACAAGTTTAGGCATCTAAAAGTAGGTAGCAAAAGGCTTTTTGAATATTTATCTGACTTTTCGTTTGTCTATTCCCCAGCCACGTTTCATGCTGTATCTACTACACCAATCGTGACGTAATTTGGCTAGCGTAACATGACAAAATTGTACTCCGTGAGTAATAAGTTTACCAGCTACCTTATCCTCCAAATCGGAACACGTCATGACGTTATGGCGATAGGAATAGGTAAGGCGATGGTACCAATCCAGGTGAGTCACTACGAAACTCTACCACCTAGTCAGAACTTTTCATCTTAGAGATTTATTCATCTTGAATAATTTTAATGCAGTAAAACCAACTTCAATTTCAATGAGTAAGTTTTCTTAGGATTCCATTATCAGATCCAAACTTGCCGATAGTGAGACCTTCTCTTTCAAATACGAAAATAATTTTTAAAATCGGTTCCGAAATGACGGAATAGTCGATTAACATACATGAAAATATACGAGAAGAACATATTACCTTTTTTAAAGTCAATTAAAAATAGTAAAAACAGTTTAACGTTTTCCAGACATAGCTACTAGTAGAAGCTCTCAAGCAGAATGAAGTTTGCCGGGTTGGTTATAAGACAGCTATAAGATCACAAAAGAGCTGTGTTGAATATATTTCATAAAATATAAAAAAAGATTAGTAATATGTTCAACACAACGTTTTTAGTTGTTACTGCATCATATAAAAAATAAAGAATTATAAATGTTCCCGTTTTTAACAATTAAACTAGGTACATGTATTCCACGTAAAACTCGCGCTTAAATTGGTCAAATAGGTCAAACGTCTTCGATTAAAGTAAACTTCCAGATATTGATTACTAGCTTGTGTGTTTATGCTACCTTTCACTAATCGTTCGGGCCTAACTTTACTATTCCGCAAATAAACAAATTTCGTTTCATTTAAAATACAGTGGGTTCGTCAAAGTACGAGTACAATTAATTGTAACTTAAATCTAACTTAAACAATTGCAGATATTAGTTGCCGCACCAGCAGACGAACATGCGCGCTTAGGCAAGTGCATTAAAATAATCTCACAGCCAATCATTTAGATATCTCTCTATAAAAATATCTTCACGCCCATATCCAGAATAGGTAGGCAGAAGCACAACCAGGGCACCCACGACTAGCCGAAGACACTAAGTCCCACAATGTGATAGATGGCAAGCCTATCGCCAACCGGGCATTATTAATCCAATCCCGAGCAACTTATTTTTTTATTATAACATTGAAAAAATCCAATTTTATTTTTGTTGCCTGACCCGGGATTCGAACCCGGGACCTCGTGCAATCAAGTCCAACACTTGAACCGCTAGACCACAGTGGCGATTTAATTCCACGTATACATAGTATATATAGCTAAACTATTTTTTATTCCCATTATAGATTCAATATATTCACCGCAGAATCCATTGTGCGTCCACAAGCTATTTGCAACACTAAACGATACATTTAAGTCGCTTTGAAGTCAAGATAAAAATATGCACTAAACAGTGATGTATGGACTAATTATACGGAAGGGGGTTATTTATGCGTCTGCCGAGTCGCCTCGAGCGACATGTTCGAGTCGAGCGGTCCCCGGAGGACCGTGATAGGGATTCAGTTCTACTACGCAATATTTAATACTTAATAATATGTATAGAAACATGGCATCTGTACTAAGGTGCAATTATAGAACTTCTCACTAGGATACTGTTCACAACATTTGCAATTCAATCGTAAAATAAAATAAATGAAGAAGAAGAATTTTTTTGAATGGATAAAAACTTCTAACCTCGCGTCAGATCGTAAGACGGCGCAGGTTGCTTGCGCGAGATCTAAAATAGAACGTAGATTTATTGCTGTTTTTGTATTGTTTAGATATTTCCGAAGAGTATACGATTCGCAGTGGATAATACCAGTACGAGTGAGTGTAAAACAATCGCATAAACTACTGCGGGTCGGCCCCTAGGTACTAATAGTATTGATAAGGAGTACTATCACATTTTACGGATTGTACGAAATAGAAGGCAATTTATTAAAGATTTACTCTGATAATATTATATCAGATGTTTTTACTTTACTACTTTGCATACTACTGAATACTAAGTAGCAGCTTTGGGTAAGCGTGCTCATAAATTTATCTGTACTAATCGACTCAAGGCTCCAGAACATTTTCGCAGAGTAGCTGAAATATTTTTTTCAATAAAAATCATTGCAAAATTAAAACAGTAACATTTTTGAGTCACAAATCAAGAGTTCATAAATATATTGGTGGAATAAAATATCTACAGTTGGTGGAACACATCATGTAGGCGGGTTTCCTTGTGAAAAATAATATAAACTTATTCAAAAACTTAAATCAGGGCGGAAACTATGCGTCTAGGGATCCCTCTAAACTGGAAGTACCTTCAGGTGAGACCGCCTTCTACAAAAAAAAACTGTCATTCAATTTTGGTAAAAATCTATAAAAAATTCAACAGAACATTCGGGAACTAACTATAAATTATTGTTTTTAACGAGTACTGACAAGACACCTTAAAGGAAAAGCATATTACAATATAAACACTTTTTAGAGGAAAAAAGCCATTAAAAGCTAATGGAAGTATGGTGTAGAAGAGTCAAGAATCTTCTCTTTCATTAATCGAACTGCCGATGATTGAAACTCTCTTCCTAAAGCTGTGTTTTCAGAGAAATGTAATTTAGACATGTTTAAAAAGAGAGTAAGTTGATTTTAATTTGGTGTATAACCATCCTGGAACTGCGATATCTCTTTTCAGTTGAGTTAAAATTTATTTGTAATAATACATTTTTTGTTCTTTGTCTACCTTATATTTTACATCCACATATATAAAAAGGAATCCCCATTCGATCATGGTATCACGCGTGAACGGATGAAGAGATTTCGCTAATTATTTTTTTAGGAAATTATTCATATGAAACAAACTGGAATACTTGCAGAGTAAATAGAAAATACAACATTTTAATTTTTCTACACAGATTGTCAGTAGCTATCTAATGTCAAGCGATACGAAGTTCATCAGATCGGATAGTTCCCTATAAATATGCCTTGTATTGAAAGAAATTATTTATATAGCTCGTTATGTTACTGTCAAAAAACAAAATAAAATATATAATGCAAGAACCACAACCACACCACAAAGAAATCTATCATAAAACACGTAAAAAAACATAAGTATCGGTTCGAGTATGAAAATTAATGAACATACAGAACCACCTTCATATGTACATGAATCAATATACTTCTATAAGTAAGGGATAAAGAAAATTTGAGCTGCTCAAAGTTGTTCGGATATGGAGCTTGTTAGAAACCGCAGATTACACAAATATAACATTCTAACTATGTCGATCATACATCTGAACAATGTCTAATATGCGATAAATAGCCCATTTGCTTATTCTCATTGTTGATTCAACTGAACAACAACATTCAACATATTACAACTATACATATCTAAAGCGCATCCACAAAACTATTTACAACACCATACGATATGGTTTTGCAACATAAAAACATGTCAGAAAAAGCACGAAAGTAGGATAAATGCGGTCGAAATGAGAGCGCTACGGAAAATCTGTGGAGTGACGCTCGCTGATCGCATTCGTAACAGTGCGATCCGAGCAAGGGTGTGATTGAAAGTGTTGGTGTTAAAATGGGAAAGGTTCGGTCATGTGGAAAGAATGACAGATGAAAGATTGACAAACCAGATATACAATGCAAATGTGGATGGATGTAGGTACCCTGGGAGACCAAGGCGCATTCCACGATCAGATCACTCGGATATTATCCGAGGGTGGTGTCAAGAGTCTCCAAAACCGGCGTGTTTGTATGAAAAGGGTAATAAATGTGAAAGAAGCCAGACAGGTTTGTCAGGATCGTGAGATTTTGCGTTCGATACTCTCTGCCTACCTAGACTTGGCGTGAAGATAAGTATGTATGTAACATCAAAAATATGCATTTCATGGTAATTGACGTATGGACTAATAATCTGGAGGGAGCCTTATTTATACATCTTCCGAGTCGCCTCGAGCAACGTGTTCGAATCGAGCAGCCCTGAGAGTGATATGACAGGGACTTTGCTTCTTTACAATGAAATAATTTATATAATATTAAGGATTACTAGCTGACTGTTCCGGTTTTGCTAGGATGAAAATTTTTTGAACATTATTGAGATATAAGCTATCCTATCTTTCAAGTTAGATCAAACTGCACACGCTGTGCAAATTTGATTGAAATTGATTAAGTAGTTTAGGAGTCCATTGCGGACCAACAACGTGACACGTAATTGATATATATAAACGGTCAATGTTAATAATGTATCTCTAAAGATGGATTTCAAGCAATCTAGATAGCTGCGTATCTTCCGGCCTATCCTATACCTAATTGCTATATTTATCATGTCTACAGATACGTTTTTGGCAAGCGATATAACATAAAATTGGATCAAAATATCAATCTCGGACAGCAAGTTTTGGATAAGAATTGATTATTAATATTGGCCGTAAGATGACACAATCTTGCAGACAGGAAATGTAATAATACAGACTATTCTTCAAACGGTTTCGACCACTTAATTTATTATACCCCCTGTGGCTTAGCGGTCTAATGTTGGACTTGGTTCCCGGATCTGGCTTCAAAAAGAAAATGTTATTATTAAATTTTCTCATAAAAACAACGTTACCCGAGATTGGACATGTGTCCAATGGGCGTTAAGCTTACCACCTATCTCACTGCAGGGCTTCATGTCTTCGACCAGTTATGAGTATCCGTATTATATCAAATTTTTTTGACATAGTAATTTTAACATGTTTCATACGTCAATGATTTATTTAAATTAGAGATCGACTCTTGAGATACAGAAAGTTCAGCGACTATCTCTTTCAAAGTTGGATGGGGATTTTCAGTCACTGTTTCCTTCACTTTTGCGATGTTAACTTCAGTTGCAGACATTGATGACCTACCAGAGCGAAGCAAATCTTCCATCACATCTCAACCGCTTTTTACCTACTTGTACCTACCACTCATAACCACAAGCTTATGATAAAGTGGATTCTCCGTCAGCTTTCTATAAGATTGTCATTGACTTCGAACACGAAATTCCATTGCCGACGCAAAATTTAAAACTAACTTTTTCCATTAGAAAATTCACAACATACACTAAACATGATATACCTAAAAACAGCACGGTGTTTAATATAAATAACAGACGCAACTCAAACTAAGCATCAAAATGGAAAAAACTTTGACAATCTAACAACAACAAAAGAAAACATTTGAATTTGGAACCATAAACAAAATAATCCATTCCCGATACTTTATTGACGGAATTTATATCACATTACATAAACAACTGCCATTACAACTTGTAGCGTTATCATTAAAAAAATAATACTCAATTTAAATTAGTTTTTTTTGCCATCGCCTCTGTGGTGTAGTGGTCAGGTGTCGGACTTGACTAAAAACTAGAGAACGTGTAATTCAATTTTCTGATACAAATAACATTGCCCAGGATTATATATGTGCCCGGTTAGCGATAGGTTTGCCACCTATCACATTATGGGACTCAGTATCTTCGGCTAGTTGGTTCTCTGCCAACTTTTTCGGGAATATGGCCGTGAAAATATATTTTTTTTATAATTTTACTCTCGTGATGCGCATCTAAACAGACAAACCAACATTTTAAAAGACATGGGTTGAAATCTTTCCGAAAACGCACAAATACAACTAGCTTATTTACGAATTCACAATGTGAAATTATTTAAAGATATTATTTTATAGTAGCATGTAGTGCGAAAACATCCTTTTACACAAAGAGGACGACAAAGTAGGACAGACTTACATCAAAGGACGCCAGAGACATGAACTGTGTAGGGTTACAATGTGGTGCATAATACACATTTAATATATATCTGTAAATTTATTTATAGCATATACACTTTTTCACTATACATACTATACTATAGTGGATAATTATAAGTGTTTTACTACGAAAAGTGTGTTACTACGAATTGCAAGCATAGATTTTATTTATAGCATACTGAAAATTAAAGATTTATTAGCTGCAATTAAAAGAAATAACCTTAGATATATAAAAGAATAAACTGAAATGTTCCTGTAAATTAATTCTACTTTTTAATTCACAAAGACACAATTTTTATCACCTTACTTGTTTTTCTCTATAAATAAATAATAAATAAATATCATGTACAAGTTACACAAATTTAATATAGCCCCAAAGTAAGCAAATTATATGCTTGTGTTATGGCTGTTAGTCAACGATTCTAATACATAGAAATACCTAAATAGATACCAGAATAAATTTAATAAATACCCAGACCCAGAAATGCAGACATCTAAATGTTCAT
>NJDC01009656.1:207652-217936 GCA_002245475.1 Calephelis virginiensis
ACATTGTGACACGAGATTTATATATATATATATTAGATAAACTGAAATGTTCCAGTAGATTAATTATACTTTTTAATTCACAAAGAAACAATTTTTATCACCTTACTTGTTTTTCTCTATAAATAAATAATAAATAATTATCATGTACAAGTTACACAAATTTAATCTAGCCCCAAAGTAAGCAAATTATATGCATGTGTTATGGCTGTTAGTCAACGATTCTAATACATAGAAATACCTAAATAGATACCAGAATAAATTTAATAAATACCCAGACCCAGAAATGCAGACATCTAAATGTTCATCACACAAATGCCTGTCCCTGTCGGGAATCGAACCCGAGCCTCGCGATTGTTCGCTGCATTTAGGCGTGTGCGATAGCCACTCGACCAATGAGGCGGTAAAACAAAAGTATTTTCACGCCCATATACCCGAACAGGAAGGCAGTGGCATAACCAGGGCACTATCGACTAGCCGAAGACACTAAGTACCTACCATAATATGATAGGTGGCAAGCCTATTACCAACCGGGCTCAAATTCAATCTCGCGCAATATTTTTTTATTAGAAAATTGGAAAAACCAAATTTTCATTTTGTTGCCTGACTCAGGAATCGAATCCTAGACCTCATGCAGTCAAGTCCAACACCTGGTCAGCTAGACCACAGAGGCGATTAATTCTGTTCAATGTTTATTCAATTGGCTATTCAATGTTCTTGCTATTGTCTTGTTCCAATAGTGCAATCGGTAAAGTTCTTAATAATCCAACACACTAGCTCATACTCGCAACAAATCATTAACTTCTTTGGTGTTTAAACGCATAGTTTGATTTTTACCTTCTTTTCGTCTATGTGTTTGCTTTTCCGTCTCAAACGAACTCTAATTCTAAAGATATAACATAAACTAGGCCAACTCTGTGGCTTTGTTTGCACAGTATTATATAATTTCGTATCAATATACTAGCCGGCCCGCCGAAATTCGTATCGCTTGACATTACTAATAATTTGTATATGAGGAAAATTAAAGTACTGTTTTCCTATTTACCTATTATCCTGACAACAACCACAAAAACAAACACAGCAAGTAATAATCAGAATATAAATATATATCAGAAAATGTTTGAGTAGTAGAACTGCCATTAATATTATTCTGGTGTATATTAATTTATTTCTATCGTACGTAAATAAGTTACTGTGAATATAAATGGCGAACATAATCCTATACGCATTCTCTCTATTATGTATATCTTCTTTAAAACACAGTTTACATTTTTTTACAATTCTGATTATGAAATTGGGCGGCATGTAGGTAGACTGCGTGAGGCAGGAATAGCTAAGGTGGTGGAATCTACATGGACAAGTTGCTGCCCAGCACTCGACCGCCGGTAGTTTAGTTCATAGAGCCATATTTAAAAAAATATTAATAAGCCTCTTATGAGCTGCCTGGTAGAGGGGCAGATAGTCTATTCTACTGAGAAGACCCGGATTAACACAGGGATTATAATATAACTAGCTGCTACCCGCGGCATGCGAAGTTAATTATCTCATAGGAACATTTTTTTGGATAAAAACTTCTATTCATGTGTTAAACCAAGTTACCTTCTATGTGCGTGTTAAATTTCATGAAAATCGGTTCATCAGTTTTTGCGTGAAAAAATAACAAACAAACATACAAACTTTCAAATTTACAATCTTTTGTACAAGAAAAATATAAATTCATTAAAACTTTTTTCTAAGATAAAGATTTTACTAAATTAAGTTAAAATTATTATTGTCTATTCCGCCCAACATTATCATGACCGCCCTAGGGCTTCGGTCTCTTCATGTCATAATGTCATGTCTCATTGCAGACTTGTATCTTGTTCTATGTTGACATGGTTTAAGGCTAATCTAAATTTAAAGTCATGTCTTTGTTTAGAGTAATTTAGGTACATTTCATTCGAAAAATACTATATAAAGATAATAACAAAAAATGTTTGTTTATTTAAAACGCTTTGATAAATTATGTTTTTAATCTTTTTTGGTAAATAAATAAATCTTACCGTTAGGTTAATAAAATGTCTATTTTGTTAAGGTAAAACCTTAAAAAATAGACATTTTTTTTAACCTAACACTGTCATTCAACCAACAAAATGCTACCATTGGGCGACGTGGTTGATGGTTGAGAATCCAACTTTGTACAGTGTTGAGCAAAACATGTGTTCAACAAGTTTTAAACTGTTTTTTAGTTCGACAGTTACTACTATTATTTAGGTACTATTACGTTATCTATCCTGTCTTAATTGACAGGTGAGAGTACAAAAATGTAAATTGTTAATTATTTTTTCTTGCTGGCAATTGTAAGCTAAAACATTTGTAAGAAAATAAATTGAATATGACTCCAACCCAAACTGAATACGTTTAGAAGGCTTGTTTATTGCTGAGAAGTTAATCTTCCCGTTTTTTTCTACTGACTAGTAAGGATTGTAAATGGAAGTTACAAGTGCGTTATTGTGCTGTGGCGAGAGGTTGCAAGTCTATCTTCTACGCTAACCTAAAGATAAGAGAAGGAACACGACTGTGCCTAACACTTTCACAATGACGACAGAAACCAGTCAGGCAGATCCCTAGTAAATATCCCTATAAGTGCTAGTTGTTTCACAGCACCTTATTAATATAGACTATAAAATCAGCTTATTTAGCTTAATCAGCTTATTAAGCTGTTTGCTTGCGACTTGATCAGCATAGAACAGTAACGATTTTCATACAAGCTTAGCTGCTACCCTTTTAGGGTTGATTAAAAAAAAATGAGCTATATTTGAACCCGAACCTTTAACTTTATATAAATTAAACTTTATCAAAATCGGAATAGGTATTTAGCCGGGAAAGAGCAACATACAGACAAACTAATAGACAAACAGGAAAATTTTATTATTTAATATTTCTACTATTTGTCCGCTGTACGACGTACCTACGTTACGATTTTTATACAAACTTTCATCCTATATTAGAGCCTTTTCGGGGTTATTATTTCAAAAAAAATATTATATATATATATATATTTAAGAACATTATTTCAACCATTGTTTGAACGTGTATTTAAAGCTATATGTATACAAAATTTCATCAAAATAAATTCAGCGACTTAACCATAAAAGAGTGACTTTGGCATTTATAATAATAATATGGTTTAGATTATGTAATTAGATCATAAATCATTGGGCTATGTAATGATTAGTTCTATTAAGCATAAGTTATTCATTCTAATGAAGCAAAATATTTCAACGACTAGCACTGATGCTATGGCGGCAGGAATAGGTAAGGCGGTGGTACCAATCCGGGCGAGTTGCTGTGAAACCATCCATCTAGTAGGATGGCATGATAATTGTGATGGTAAGCCTATGTTCTCCTTTAAAGAGCTGCCTGGCAGGAAGACAGATGGTCTATTCTGCACAGGAGCCCGTACCAACACGGGGAAATCTCAAGAAAATGTGAAGTGGAACTTTTAACAAATGTTTTTTGCAACGAATCGCTTAGACACAGCCCTATTATATTGTCATACACACATATATCTTCACGCCAAATTCCTTACGAGTGTGGAATAGTGTATCGGTTGAAAATGTTACGATCCTTGTAGGTCTGACTTCCTCCATAGTCATTACCCTTTTATACAAACACACCGGTTCCGGAGACTTGACACTATCCAACCTAAGCGATTTGATCATGGAATGTCAAAATAGGTCAACACACCTACACTTACCTCGTTCCATGCAAATCTGCATTGTACTCGTATGTATGTTTTTAAATTTATCATTTGTCATTTTTCCACATGACCGAACCAACGGAGCATGTTTTTTCTCACTTTTTTATCATCTTCGCAGTTTTGTGAATTTTTCATCTATCTTTTTTTCAAATGACCGAACCAACGGAGCATGTTCTTTCTCACTTTTTTATCATCTTCGCACCAAAACGTCACATTCCGATATATGAAAGTTGACCGGTAAGCTCACTAAAGCAAAAACCAAAATTTTCTTTTAATTGTCTAACCCGGGCATCTAATCCTGGACCTCACGAAGTCAAGTCGACGCTGGGTCGCTAGACCACAAAGGCGACTGGGTTGGGAAGGTGTACAAGTCGTAAGCTCAGCTCGTTACGTAGCGACGCACTTATGACATATTTTAAATGAAGATTTATTTAAATGAAGATTATTATTTCATAAATAGCCTACCGATTTCGCTTATGACAGCATAATCAAGGCTAGAACTTAAAATACTAAACAATATTTTCGATTTATAAGCATTAATTCATTTTGTAGTGGGTAGATACAAAAAAACTTTAATACGTTATACAATGGATTTGCTAGCTATTGACTCTTTCCCCACTGAATTGAGAAATTAGTACTATTTGAGAAAATAGTAAATAATATGTCAATTACCTCCACTAATCTGTTAATTACTAAATTAAATTTGCTCTTATATATATGTAAAACTTAATTATTTATGCTAGAGTGAGTTTATTAAGAGTAAAAATAATAAATGTCCATGTCAAATTAAAAAAAGGAATATTAAATTAAATGTGAATGTCTTAACTAAAATAGCAACTAATTGTATAAATAATTATTAAAAGTTTAATTATTGCATTAAAAATTAAATTATTACGTAAGAAAAAATTCCAGTACGAAAATAAATTAAAATAAATAGTGCACGGTATGTAGACATAAAATAAGCAGTTAGCAGTCAATAAAATAATAATAATACTGAAACATTATTAATTGAATTTGTGGCAAAAATTGTATTACTTATTAGATTAGATTAAATTACTAGAAAATATTCAATTATTTACTATTCCTGTCGCCATAACGTCAGTGCTTGCCATTGACGTATTTCGGCTGGGAAGATAAGGTAACTGGGTTTACTTACTTTCGCTCGAGGCTGTACGTCTCGGCCTCGGCTTGGCAACGCTCTATTAACACAGCGATGGTGTCTGTCTCTAGGCGGCATGAATTTCTTACCATCAGGAAATCCGTCTGCTATATATATCATAAAAATAAATAACGCAAAAGTATGTAGAGATATATTTAAATGTTAATTAGTCAATCCGCCTTATATACGTGTTCAAAATAGGGGATCGCCTCTATGGTCTAGCGGTCTAGGTATTAACAACATAATCTTGTCTAGGTAATAGTTATACAATATATAAATATTGGAAAGAATAAAGTTCCGCTAATATAAATTAGTTCAATTTATTTTCTGTATCTTAAGTCAGTCTTTCCGCAAGGTTGATTGCTGGCAATCTATATTTGAAAATCCCCTTCAACCGAACCTTAATGCTAAAGTTTAATCAAATGTGCGAGATTACAGCCCGTGAAAGCGGTTCCGTCATCTTAATAAAGACTTTTTACCTCAATATAGTTGAAAAAAAAAATATACTACCTGAATCTGGTGTTACAAAGATTGTTATTCAACTTATTTTACCATCTTATCGTGGGTTATATAATAATTTTAAAATTTGTTAAGTTTGATCTTATGATATATATAAATCAATGCCACTTTTCGTTGTAAATTTATAACTCAAGAACGGGTTCACCTATCGTAACCAAATGTTTAGAGTTTGTTCGGCCTATTTAGTAGCTGGTTTATATGAAGTTTGCATAAAATCGGTAGAGCGATTCTTCGTTTATTACATTTTTTGTAACGTATGAATTCATTAAATGGCGGATCATTTTGTTAATGTGTATTTTTCAGTCAAATTGAAATTTTTTGCAGATGTTGATTGTGTTGTCGTATTGAAACTTTTTTCAGTCGTTTTTTTTTCTTTTTTTGTTATGTTGTGCTATGTCATTCATGCAGTCATTTCTTTTTGGACGTGCTTCGAATAAAGCAAATTATATTATTTTTAATATTTCAGTTTATACGTAGAGAAGCACGTACCGGGTCGCTAGTTATATATATCTATGAATTCGAGCACAATCAAAGTCACTTTTACAAAAAAAAACTCAAATTAGAATAGATTCTCTACCACCAGTGGTCTTGCTGGTGATGACGCATTTATCACTTGGTTGGCTCGTACAAGCTGCCTGTCAGGAAGGCAGAAGGAAGGTCTATTATAACCAGGAAACCCGAATCAATGTGAGGATATAACATTGTACAGTAGTACTATTTAAATTATGCGCTTCGGCTACATTCGTCAAGATTCGGAAATCTGAATTTATTTTATAGAGTTGTTATTACATAATTAATCATTTCGCTTAAATTTAGACTAGATCAGCCAATTTAAAAACAAAAGTATAAAGAGTAAAAAGAGTAAAAAGTGTAAAGCCGAAGCGCATAATTTGAATAGTAGTACTGTAATACATTGTACATTGCATGATAACTTTGATGCTACTACTTATTCTAAATGTAACACTACCTCTACCTGCCACCACGATATGAGTGCTTACCATTGTCATATTCTAGTTTGGAGGGTAGGCTAACTGTTGATCATACTTATGCAAGTAAGCTATAGCCTCTGATTGGAAACACATTCCAAACATTTTGATGGCGACGTGTATTTTTTTACCATTAGATATTTGCTCCTTTTCGAATTCCAATATCTAAGTTACCTATAATAATATTTCGAAGAAGTTACTTACGACCACATGTAAAGCCCTGTTGGTCATTCCTGCTATAAAGCCAACACACATAAAATTCCTCAAAGGAAACATGCCACAGTGAGAAACATACTCCTGAAATCATTTCTCAGCTAGAAAATATTACTTACTCGTCTGAAATCAGAATTTGAGAAAATCAATTCCTTTCGTTGCTCGGTGGATATTAAATTCCTGCTCCAAAGCGCCATACTCCTGATATCCTACAAAACCTTGTATAAAATTGCCCAGTTGACCAAAAGCGTTTCGAATTTTCGTAGACTTAAATTGTTCGGAGTTTATAACTTTATTATATTCCCTTATAACGAATAAATTTATTTTATAGAAAACATTTTTCTTTTTTTGTAGCCCCAAAGCAAGCAAATTACAAGGCTGTGTTATTTTGAGACTAATGCGCAGATATTATTAAATAGATATAAGATTATAAGTATCCCGCCTATATCCCCGAAGAGATAAGTAGAGGAACAACCAGGGCACCTACGACCAACTCAAGACACTTAAGTCCCACAGTGTGATAGGTGGCAAACCTATCCAAACCGGGCACATTCCAATCCGGGGCAAAGTTGTTTTTTAACAAGTCCAACCCGGTAATCGAACCCGGGTCTTACGATTTAATCACACAGTTTGCCAAAGCCCTGTTAAAATTTTGGGTATCATAGATAATGTGTATTTCATACTTTAAGCGAATTCTTCTTGCTTACTTGCTTGTTATTTTTTAACCGACTACGTAAAATGGAAAAGGTTAAGTTCGACTTGTTTACATTTTTTTAGTAGGTTTATCGATTACTCTGTGATTTTGAAAAAAAAAATTAATTGAAATAGCGCTAATCCGAGATGGTCCCACTGACACCAACCACCAAGTCTAAATCTAAGGATTTTTTGAAATTTATTCAATAACTTTATTTTATTTGTGTGTTATTTTATTTGTACACCAAAAAATTTAAGAAAATTTTAGACTCGACCAGATTGGAAACGCTTTATTTATTTTAGCCCCCATGACATCAAAACCAAATTTTCTTTTTGTTGCCCAGCCCGGGATTCGAACCCGAGACCTCATGCAGTCAAGTCCAACACCTGAACCGCAAGAACAGTTTTCGCCTCTCTCGGGCAACAAAAAGAATGTGTGGTATTTCCAAGTTTCTAACAAAAAAAAATGTTGCTCGAGACTGCCGTTACTTGGTAACGCTCTATTAACACTATCGGTGTTTCTAGGCGGCATGAATTTCTTACCATCAGGAAATCTGTCTGCTTGTTTGCTTTCCTATATCATAAATGCTTGCCATCTATCACATTGTGGGACTTAGTTTCTTCGGCTAGTCGTAGGTGCCCTACCCTGCCCTGCCTCTGCCTACCTCTTCGGGGATATGGGCGTGAAGATACTTACATACATACAACAGAGCACCGAATATTTATTCAACATTAGTTAACAAAATCTATATATCTATATAATTAAACTTTTCGCTAATACTATTTTATTCTCTCTTTTGAGTGCTTTGCGGTAACAGACTATTAATGGAAAGGCAGAGTGGAACGATTCCCTTTTTTCCACGATATACGTCGAGAAATGAAATAGCCTGGTATGGTTGCTAGTTGTTCTTTTGTTCTATTGGTACAAAGCTCTACATATAATTGAGAATTTCTGAAATTCAATTGTAGTCTGTTTTGGACTATGAATGAAGGATAGATAGATATCTGAGCTCAAAGTTGCTTATTGGTGAGATGAGTAAGGTCGAGTTTTGTAGATTCAAGTTACTACTTAACTTTTGGATTAATTGTTTTGCATTTTGCAAAAAGCTTTAATTTCCATGTTGATTGGAAGTTTGATTAATTTTACTTATATCAAAAGATATTTTCAAGTGTCCATTTCATAGCTATGTCGACACAAAAGTCAGAAATTAAGAAAAAAACTTGACTATTAATTAAAACGCGAAGGCCGACGTGTTATTCTACTATGAAACCTATTTTTAACCGATTTCTAAAAATGGAGGTTGTATGTTTGACTCCTATATTTTATTATTTCTCTACTCTATTTCCTTACCATTTCAAGTGATTAAAAAAGTTAATTTGAGTTACTTCCAAAGCAAAAAAATACACAGCATCATAAAAGCAACAGACGGTTTGGCAAATGCTCGTGCATTAAAATGGAAGTGAGCCGGAGACTTAGCACGCCTGCACGATTAAGGATGGACAAAAAGAGTGACAGAATGGAGGGGCCAGAGGGCAAAAAAAGAAAGGGAGACCTTAAAAATAAAGTATTTACTTTAATATCAGCATACATAAATATTAAATAATCCTGAAATTAAAAAATGTATTAACTGCCAACAAAACCTTTAAATAATGTTGTAAAAACCATCTCGATCACATCAGCTTTTAAATTAAAAAATCCACATGGGATTCGGTCCATCCGTTCAAATTTTATAATGCAGAGACAGTATAGTGCATGCACACCCACCGACACATCAAACTTATAAAACTCCTTTTTTTTAAAAGGATACTAACTGCTGCTAGCAACTTTGCTTGCATGTGCTTCAATCATGGGTTTATCCGCGACTTTAATAGCTGTATTGTTTTTAATTGTCCTTATTTATAGATAAGTAAGAAGTATCTTTATGCCCATATCCCCGAAGAGGTAGGCAGAGGCACAACCAGGGCACCCACGATTAGTCGAAGACACTAAGTCTTACAATAGGATAGGTGGCAAGCCTATCGCCAGTCGGGCACATATCCAATCCCGAGCAACGTTTTTTTTTTATTAGAAATTTGGAAAAACAGCACAATCCAGAGATAACTGGCTGAATTTGAAGGATGCTTTTACCTGCAGAGGGCTTCTTATAGAATAATTTTACTAAAATAGGTATATACTATATATATATGTATATACTAACAAAACTAATGAACTTATAAACTAACATTTTCTGGAAGAAATAAAAGGCTTTTTTTTTATTTTATTTACTTCCAAAGGGCATTATTGCAACCAAGTCTGTATATGATATTGGAATCCAAAGAAATCGAGAAAAGTACTCAATTTTGTATACTTAGATGAAAATTATTGAAATCGAAGTAATTTTTTGCTCTGCTGTTAAATTAAAATGAGTATTATTTACCACTTATGAGTATGAGCTGCAACTTTTCACATAATTTTTCTGGCTATTCCTACTACCTGGCCCAGCAAACTTTGTATCGCTTGATATTGATGCTTAGATAGTAGCGCAAACTGTCGGATCCAATGTGAAACATTCCAAAATCAACAACTACTTATTATTAAAAAATTAAATAAAAAACATTTCCTGGAGACCAAATTGTGAATCTAAACCATTCTCGAATTCCCTTGAACACCCACAAAAAAAAATCATCAAAATCGGCCCAGTCATTTAGAAGAAGTTTAGTGACAAACACACGAACACAAGAAATATGTATATTAAGAAATATTTAAGTATTTCTATGTAGCCGTAATACAAACATTTAATTAAATTACTTTGGGGTTTTTACACGAATTCGGTACACGAATTGAATCTGACCCCAAAGTAAGCAATAATCATCAAATTATTTAATCAATTAGTCGTATCCTTAAAAGCATACTGAAATATAGAGGCAGTGATAGGGATGTATTCATACATCAGTAGATACTGAATTCGTCTAAGAGAATATAAAATACATAATAA
>NJDC01009656.1:218125-257534 GCA_002245475.1 Calephelis virginiensis
TACAAGGCTGTGTTATCTTGAGACTAATGCGTAGGTATTATTAAAAAGATATAAGATTATAAGTATCTTCCCGCCTATATCCCCGAAGAGATAAGCAGAGGCACAACCAGGGCACCTACGACCAACTCAAGACACTTAAGTGTGATAGGTGGCAAACCTATCCAAACCTGGCACATTCCAATCCGGGGCAAAGTTGTTTTTTAATAGAAATTAAAAAAAAAATATACATTTCCTCTTTGATGTCCAACCAGGTAATCGAACCCGGGTCTAACGATTTAATCACACAGTTTGCAAAAGCCCTGTTAAAATTTTGGGTATCATAGATAATGTGTATTTCATACTTTAAGCGAATTCTTCTTGCTTACTTGCTTGTTATTTTTTAAAGCATACTGAATTATAGAGGCAGTGATAGGGATGTATTCATACATCAGTAGATACTGAATTCGTCTAAGTGAACATAAAATACATAATAATTTCGCAGCTATCGTACAAGTTGTGTGATAAAAGTTGTCACTTATCACATCGCGTCGCGGAATGACATTAGCGTCGTCGCGGTTCGCGTTTAGCGATGCGGAGAGCCCGGGGCTTTGTAACTTCCAAGGGTTTTATCGAACTTCCACAATCCGTCGAGTGTACGGAACTGCGGAACTTTAACAAAATAACGATATAGAAACATTTCGAGAGCGGAAAGGTATTTCGTGATAACTCGCTACCGAAAAATCACGCTATATTTGAAGCACGGTATCTTTTTTATGAACTGGAGAGCGCACGGATTTCCTGGCCTTTAGACATAACAATTGGTTGCGTTGCCAACCTGAAACAGAAATAAACTTTTTAGAGAAGCACAATGATTCGGAGCACTGAATGGAAAGTGATATTTTTACTCTTTTTTTACATGTTATATTTTTATTTTTAAATTGGCTGAAATAATCTAAATTTAAGGGAAATGATTAACTATGTGTAATAACAACTCTATAAAGATATCTTTAAAATAGATTCGGATTTCCGAAGCTTGACGAATATAGGCGAAGGGCTTAATTTATATAGTAAAAAAAAGTATCTTCACGCCCATATCCCCGAAGATGTAGTAGAGGCATAAACAGGGCACCCACGACTAGCCGAAGACACTGTGTGATAGGTGGCTAGCCTATCTCCAACCGGACACATATCCAATCCCGAGCTACATATTTTTATTAGAAAATTGGAAAAACCAAATTTTATTTTTGTTGCCCGACCCGGTAATCGAACCCGGCATCTCATGCAGTCAAGTCCAACACCTGGACCGCTACACCACAGAGGCGATTAAAATAGTAAATACCTAGTACTACTGTAGATCTATACAAAGATTGTTGTGACGAAAGATTCTTGTGTATTTAATATCTATCTTCACACCTTATTTCCTCTGTTGGGCATAGTTTTGTCAAATATCACGTTGTGGGACGTCTCTTCTGCTCGTCGTGAGTGCTTTAGTTGTGCCTAGTAGTAGCCTACCTCTTCAGGGATTATTTATTAGATTCGAATATATTTATATTGACGTAATGGAATGTTGAAGTTTAAATGACAAAATCGTAACATTGTCAGTTCATTTACCATATCTTAGTCTTCTTTTATAAATGGCTTTCGATCATTTTTCACGACTACTTTGCCAATCTCAAGTTAGTTAATTCTTATATAATATACAGTCATTAGTCACTATGTACAAAGTCATGTCAGGTCAGGGTCTTGAGGAAAGCGGTGGCTTCGTTACTCAAGCTCATCTAGTGAGATTGGACGCCAGCGAGAAAATAGACGATACACTAATTTCTTCATAATTATTTCATTTGTACACTTTCACTGAACAAAGTTAATCTAATTCCCACTTAAATTAACCAATTTTACTCAATATTAACACGAAATTCAATAATAATGAAAAAAATACGACCACCTTCATTCACGATGGCACTAAAACTCATCATATTTTTAATTTAATTAGAATATTGCACTATACATATTCGTTGCAGAATAGAAATGTAACTTTAAAAGAAAAAAAAATCGCCTTAGAAAGGATTTGAACCTGTACCCAAATTGTGACGAATGCTCTAACCATTTGAGCTACTGAGGATTCAAACCCTGTTGCGAAATTTTTCATTCCTTTCTTTACCGTTTACGCGGGTAGTTAGCAGGTTCAAAGGTCAGGTGTCTGGGGCGAATTTCTTTTTTATCTTTAAAATTTGTAGAAATTAAACCCAGGCATAGGGCAAGTGATAAAATAACAATACCTTGTGAAATGTAACAATTATATAGTTAAATATGTACATGTGTCATATTTAGTAATAATAATCAACGTTAATAATTACTATTTATCTACAACTGTCCGATTCCGAAGACATTTCTTACCCCGCCCAACACCTTTGTGGAATCAGTTACCGTGGGCGGTATTCCCAAACGAATATAACTTAGGAACCTTCAAGAAAAGAGCGTACCCATTCCTAAAAGGTCGGCAACGCATCTGTGATACTCCTGGTGTTGTGGATGTCCGTGGGTGGAGGTGATCAATTTCTATCAGCTGACCCACTTGCTCGTTTGCCTCCTCTTGTATAAAAAAAATGTACAATGGACGTATAGTGTGGCACAAACCTAAGCAACGAAGTTATTTGCGCTATTATTCAACGTTAATAATTGTAGAATAGTGGAAGTATTGTGTGGCACAAACCTTATTTTTAAGTAACAAACAACTAAGTTTGTATAATAATTCTGTACGCATACCCCGCCAAGGGTTTTAGAGATCAATATTTTGAAAGATAACATTATTGTAGCACCAAAGGTCACAGAATAAGTGACTTTGGATATTTTGAAACGCGGGATTTTCCTAATATTGTCTCGCTAACCCAAAAAATCTGAAAATATTTATTTGTATTTTGTTTAAAATATAGCGGTACCTATTATGTAAAATAAATGGTCATCAAAACCAGATACAGAAATGGAAAAGAACGAAAACTGATGTCTGTTTGTAAAAAAATATACGTATTTTATGTGTGTGTATGTATTTTTTGAAACGAACCTGGAAGTTTGTAAAGAAACCAAAAGCTCACATATGTATATGCTACCTTTTTGTAACATAGTTTAGGACGTCACGCCAATAATTGAAGCCACTTATAAAGACAGAAGAAGAGCAGTAGTGCCTCTTTACAAAGCGTTTGAAGCCGCTGCCAATTGTCGGTACTGCATAAATCTGAAATTCAAAACAGTTAATCAAAATTGGGTAAACAATTATTTTCCAATGCAACAGTTGTGGAGGAAGGCTTTTATTCAGTGTCCAACCGCCCGCCCTACAGAGCGCACGTTGGGCGGATTAGTATTGCCAGTGTAAACTTTCAGTACTTTCAGTAAGTTTGACGTGAATTGTGTTGTGCTTAGTTTGGACTTTGGAATCATATTACATCGCAGAAATTGGTATGTCATGTTTAATACATTACAGTTAAGGAAAATTTAATGAGCATGATTTATTAATATTTTGACATGGTTAACGTAAAACTTATTACCTATGTACTTAGGCCCTTGGTGAAACTCCATTTTAATAATGATCAATGTGAGAAAATACATGTTGTGAGTGGTCACCAGAAACGTCAGTGCCTACTAAGAAAAGTACGGTTATGTACTCAACACTTTTACAAAAATCGACATAAATTTACTTTTCTATAAATTTTAAAGAAAGAAAAAATTTCGCCCCAGACAGGATTTGAACCTGTAACCTTTCGTCTCAAGCCGACGAATGCTTTACTTTACTTCCAGTTATGTTTTTGCAATGTATCAAAGGAAACAACTTTACCAAAGTAACTTGCCTTTTATAAAATTACTTTTTGTCAGTAGTACTACTATTTTTTAAAAAGAAAAAAATCTAATCCTTGGACGATGATGTACCAAAGCAATAAATTATCAAAATCTCTCATGCTTCTCATTCTTGTTGTACATATAACTCTAATAAAAAAGAATAGATATTGGGTAAACCACTCATGTTTAGTTATTAATGCAGTACTTAAAATGTTAACTGTAAGCTTCATTAATACATAATACAATAACTTTTATTTGCTCGCAAATAAATAACAAACATATTGAATAAGTTAATACTATAAAGCAAGTAATTAATAAAGATCAGCAAAACACTATAAAACGTCAAAGTCAAAGTAAAAATATCTCTTCGTGACAATTTTTTTTAAATAACATACTTACAATATATTATGTATCATCATTTTAGAAACGCAAAAAGGTAGAAATGAAATTATTTTAAAATAAATAATTTTAACACTACTGTTAAATTAAAATTAAAATGCAGTAATTTTCTAAAAAATGAAGTGTAAGCATGTAAATAACAAGTAGACATCATACAAAAAGTTTTTTAGTCGTCGAGTTTGCAATTTAATAACGAATTAAGTTACGGCAAGGTTAATTAATGTTTTGCACATTTAATATTAACAGCCTAAATTTAATTATAACTTTTATAATCCTTACGAACAGCTAATTTAATTTAAAACGTTTTATTAAATTTTGAAAATATTATTTTTAGTACAAGGTTAACAATTTACAGACTTTGTTGGTAGTTAACTTCGTTTCTCCTTAATTGTTTTAATAAAACATGGCTACTCCTACAATTAAGCAATACAATATCTAGGACTACCTTTTAGATTCGATGAAGTCATGAAAACCTCGACGTTAGGAACACATTGTAAAAAGTTAGAACTGTCTCCCTTGAAATAAATTTTGAAATCGGCGCTAATAATGATATGTTAAATAATGTACTTATTATATTTTACCCATAAGGCGTATATTATAATTATATGATTTGATACTCGAATCTCGATACTCTCTGCCTACTCCGCATAGGAATTGGCTTGAAGGTATCTATTTGGTTATTATAATTATACATATAAATTAAATATAATTTATGAATTGAACACTATAATATTGTCGGAGTGATTGTGACGACCCCATCGCACGCTGGTAGGTATTGAATTACTAAGACGTAATTTAGATAATTGGATAATTTCATTTATGCAGTTAGTTATAACCAAGTGGTAGAGCTTCATGCAGCAGCTTTATTACATGGTAACATCTATTCCTACCACATTAGTGTCAGTCATTTTCATGCCATTTTCATGTTCCGCACACGAACTAAAATAAGATTATCTGACTAACAGATGACTATTAGTCGTCTTTTACGAGCTGCCTGGCAGGAAGGCAAATGATCTATTATGCAAAGAAGTCCGGACCAACAAATATTGATTGAAAGTTTTCTCTAGTCAGTTTCAAATGATTGCTTTACAATCCAAAATATCATTTGTCCATCGTCACGTCTATCTAAAATGAAATTGTGGCATTGAAAGTGTGAACGGTCCTCAGGAGAGCAATCGCCGGGCCGTTGGCGATAGTAATTGTGTTACACGGTTACGTACGGACGGACGGACGGTTGACACTGTGGAGTTGTGTCGGTCTTCAAATGGATTACGAAGTGTTTACTGCTCCAATCACAAAAGCCAACCTTTGAAAGGCATTTAAATAATTTTAACGACAAGATACACAAATTAAAATCTAACATAAATACAAGCAATTTAAAGTATCTTCACGCCCGTATCCTTGAAGATATAAGCAGAAGCACAAGCTAGTCATGAGTGCCATACCCATGACTAGCTGAAGACACTAATTCCCACAATGTATGTAGATAGGTGGTAAGCCTATCTCCAACTAGGCACATATTCAATTGCGACCCGGGAATTGAACCCGAGATCTCATGTAGTCAATTCCAGTACTGTATTGCTAGACTACAGATGCGATAACACTACAAAAACAACAAACCAATACTGGGTATTATATTAATTGTACCTATACTATATTCGTTTTCCATAGAAAGGGAGGCGATAGAAACATAGTATTGTTATGAAAACAGTGACATTTGACTTTAGTCTTATTTAATATTTTTATCTGCCATGATTAATTTGTAACTATCGAAAAGTGGAAAGTTTACAATCAGACTGCTTTGTTGGTGGAGTCATCCGCGAGACTCGGGTTCGATTCTCGACATATTTTTTTTGATAGAGATTGTGATAGAGATTTTAAATTTAAGAGATTGGAGATCGTCTACCTTTCCTGTAGGGACTTGAAGATATGTATGTAGTTACTTTGGGGGTTATTTGTTTAGGGATGTTTATTATTTAATTACTATTTTGATTAACCTTAAAATTGTGTACCGCTTCTGATTGGTCGATATGATATCGATATGATATGATAGTTCGTACTTCTGGAAACTGCATGTTATAAAACACGCAGAGGAGTTGAACGAAACTATTTTTATCACTAAACCTTATTGCAAGATAGATTGTAAGCTCACAGTGTTAATAATCTTACTGAAACATATTATCATCGATACTTTACCATTCCTTTTATCAGAAGAAGGATAAGTTTTTAAGTCGCCATCGTAGTAGTACCCTATTCTTGTGTCTCAGATATCAATGACTAATGGAGTCACCATTTCAAGTACTTAAATCGCTCGTAAACTTTTAAAAAAAGAACTGTTATAAACTGATAATAGTAATCATCGCCAAACAAATCGCCAAATTAGTAGCATTATGTCAGCGGCATAACAGATTCGTAGAACGAAATGAGTATTGATATTTTTATGAAGCAGATAGTAAACGAGCAGGAGGCTCATCTGATGGTGAGTGACCTTAGACACCTACGGGCAGCTGTAACACCAAGGGCCTCAAAATTGCGCGGCCGCTCTTTCAAAAATGAATAAGCCCTTTTCATGAAAGTCCCAAAATCTTAATGTTTTTTACAGTAATACTGTGTTCTTGGATGTTATCCATATTTATAATCCATTTTTAATCCATTAGGAATTATAGCGAAACTTATTTCCCGTGATTTCAGATATTTTATAACCTTACTATATCCATACTTTAAACTATTTTTTTTCTTCTATTCATCTCTATAAAAAACATAAAAATTAGAGTTTTTTTTATTTTCGCAGTTAAAAGACTGAATTGAATTAAGATATTTAATAAGTGTTTTGTAATAATATATGTAAGTACAGTAAAAAAAAGTCTCATGTCTGTCCGTCCAAAGTCATGCCCGTACCCCCAAAGACCGGGCACATATACAATTCAAGGTAACGTTGTTTTTTATTACAGAAATTTAAAAACAAACCCGGAAGATCGAATGAAGTCCAGTCCAACGCCAGACCACTAGACTATAGAGACGACTAGAAGTAAACTTCGCTCTTAATGCAATGCTATATTTTTTAAAAATACAAGATAAAGTTGAAAATACTTGTACTGAACAATATACTACCGTTTGCGCAAAGTTACTACCTACAAAGATACTAACAGTTAAAATGGTAGTTATTATACATTGATGACTAAAGTTAGTATGGATATTAAAACTTAAATCTTACTTAATTTTTTTAATTAATTTTTTACTTCTTTTAAACTTATCATTTTGCAAACTTGCTTTTAGAATACAAAAGTATTTTTGCTTAGTTTATTTAACATTAAATCACCTAAATTTCATGACGTATTGCAGCTAGTGGGTTGAAAAAATATCTTAGATACTTATCTGTACGTCAAGTCTCTTACGGGTTAGAGTTACGGAGTATCGAGTGCCAGACCTCACGATACTGACAAACCTGTCTAGCTTCCTTCACATTCATTACCCTTTTCATACAAACACGCCGGTTTCGGAGGCTCTTGACACCACCCTCGGATAATATCCGAGTGATCTGATTGTAGAATGTCAACCTTGGCCTCCCCGGGTACCTACATTCGTATTGTATATCTGCTTTGTCAATCTTTCATCTGTTATTTTTTCCACATGACCGAACCAGTGGAGTATGCCCTTCTTCATTTTAACACCAACACTTTTTTTCAATCTCACTCTTTCTCGGATCTTACTGTAACGAATGCGGTCAGCGAGCACTACACCACAGACACACTCCGTGGCGCTCTCATTTTGACCGCATTTATCCTATTTTCATTCTTTTTCTGACATACCCAACTCTCGCGTCCATACAATAACGTTGGGATAAGCACAGAATTATGTGAAGCGAGACTAGCTTTGTGACTCAAAATGTCGCTTTGAAATAGCTTACCCAACGCTCACAAAAGCACAAAATTAAAAATTAAATTTATTATTAAAAATTCTCTTAATAACACGATAAGCACAATATATGATTCAATATCTTTTTAATAATGCTTAAACAAAATTCTTCCTTTTACCTTTAACTGTAGTCCGGCAAACGGGATTATGATCACGTTATAATAGCGGATGTTAATAGAAATACATGCATTGTACGCGAATTAACGTTGAGCTGCCAGAACATAAAAAAAGAACATATTTCCTTTCAGGTTTTTTTTTGTTTGGTCTGCATTTTTTTTCCAAATCTTTATCTTGTATCATTTTTAAGTGAACGATCCTCATGTCAATCTAGATATTTTGTGTGGAATAGTCCATTTTTCTTTTTGTTTGGCAGCTTGTAAAAGTCACTATCATCAAAGCTACTAGTGGTAGATGGCTGTGCAGAATGATACATTTGTAGCCTGTAGGGCTTATTCCTGCTGACATAATGACAGTGTTTGGCACTTGCAAGTTCGAAACCAGGGTACAGGCAGGTATAATACAACTTTTGTATGACATTATCGTGTCTATAAGTTACCTTTGTCTCTTATTATCAGAATACCAGCTTGTTTGTGCACTGACTTATTCATTAACAAATGTTCTTCATCGTTTAAAAAAAATGTTATGATAATAAAATCAGGGTTGGTATATTAAAATCTACGAGTAAGCCCGCAAGCAATTAGTTCAGTCGTAATAAGTGGTAGAGCCTGCATATTTCGGTTCGGTATACTTATAATATGGAATCAATCGGTATAAAATATTTTGTAATATATCTATCAATGTCTATTAATTTCTATCTCTCTCTATCTCTGACTTTCTCTCTCTATAACAGACGTAGAAAGAAACATGCAACAAACAAACACACATTACATCTCTAAATAAAGTGAATTGACAAAAGAATGAGATTAATAGGTATAGTCCCACATATTTTGTATTTCTGTCTCTTATCTGTCGTTTTTCAGTTGCATCCGGTTTGAAATCACAACGATTCTAAAGAAGTTTCACTCAAAAAACGAAGCCACACTACTTTTAAGGAATACGAAGCTATACAGGAGCCGGCGTTTAGAAGTTATTTGTTACTAACAGTGTATTTTTACTACGATTGATCACTTCCGATATCTGACCGCTCTTGGACCTATTAGACCTCAGGGCAAATCCACAGACTTGATTACATATTGATTATGATCACCCGTCGCACTAAGTGATGGATGGCCCGAGGCCGACTGTTCAAGAACATTTGCAAATCGTATTTAGTTATAATTATGTAATCAATTGGATACTAGTGTCCGACCGAAACTAGTTTTTCAGCCGAAACCGAAACCGAACATTCGCCCATCGTCTCAGCTTCGACCGAAACAGAAAATTATCTAAACATGTTACAAATGTCTATTGGTACTGAAACCTAGTGCACTTTTACTCATATTCTTTCTTGGTCATGCCTACAGCCAGTTGCATAGGCAACTGGTAGTGGTAGGTAAATTAAATAAAATCACCAAGGCGACTACTAGTTCGTGACGAAATTTGCACGACAACTCAACATTAACTTAAGAACAAAGGGATTCCGGTCCTGCTAAAAGGTTTTAACCTTTTGTGACCGAAACCAAAATGTAAGCTTAAATTACAATTTATAGTCGAAACCGGCCGCAACCGAAATCGAAACCGAAACTTTTGGTCTGTCACTATTGAATACATAATTCAATGAAAACTTTATAAATACGATCTCAAAGGACGGCAATTAGTTATCAATAATAGAAAAATCTATTTATCCACTTATAATGGTTCACCATTCACCTGATTTCTGAAATAAGCAGATTTTAAACAAAAGTCTTGGTATAGAGTTACACACAGAAAAATTAAAGAAAAAACCTTAGCGGGAAATGTAATTTAACTAATTCAAATAGGATCATTCACTTATACAGGCTATTCCGCTACAAAGTCTCAATTAATTGTGAAAATTCAAAATAAATAAATAAATATTCCTGGACAAGTTACACAAACTGAAACTGACCCCAAAGTAAGCAAATTATGTGCTTGTATTATGGGTGTTAGTTAAAGATACATAAAAATATTTAAATAGATACCAGAAAAAATTTAATAAACACCCAGACCCGGAAATGCAGATATCTAAATGTTCATCACACAAATACCTGCCTCCGTCGGGAATCGAACCCGAGCCTCGCATTTGATTGCTGTAGTTATGCGTGTACGCTAGCCACTCGACCAACGAGGCGATCAAAAAAACTAAGAAATCCCTTCTCAAATTACCAGCGTCTGAAAATTCCTAGTCACAGAGGTAAGTCAGGATTAAATACTAGAATCTCGCTGTAATGATCTATTACATTGTTATGATACATTGTTAGAGGATTCAAAGTTACGAAGGGTTAAAAAAGCATAATATGTGGTGTGTTTCATTGTAATTAATTCAGGTATGATATGATATCTTTTTATATTACAAAATTAGACTTATCTTTAAAATTAATATTGCTAAAAATAGTTAAATAAATAATCGAAAATAAGATTGGTTTACAAAAAAAACGACGGGTTGCACTCCGGAACTGCCGACAAAAGTGAAAACTTTTTCCAGACCGGAATATAAATGACAGAGTTAATATGCCAGCAAGAATAGGTAAAGCGGTGGATCCCAACCCTGGCATGTTATTCCATTCACTTTCCCCTCGTATCATATAAATATTCGTTTATTTCGTTACACACGAGATAAACATACGAATGCAATAAAAAAAACGACGGATTGCACTCCTGGCACTCCGGGAGTGCCAGCAGAGCTGAAAACTTGAATATTAACGTTGTGCATTTTTGATATTTTGGAATGGTTAGGGAATAATTTTGCACGAATTGTTTCAATTATCAGTATGAAAGTACTGTCATTTATGTGGTAGAATACAATATTTTCCAAAAAAAAAGTGCGCAATGCCGCTAAAGAAGTTTTCACTTCCAAAATGCAAGGAAATAAAAGATACTCGTAAAACCGGCCAATTGCGAAGCGGACTCGCGCAACGAAGTACCCGATAGGTTTGATTGCGAGGCCATAGTAGTTTGATTTTTTACATATCTGAGGGACAGTATATGTTTATACTGATATTATAAAGAGGAAAGGTTTGATTTTCGTTTGTTTGTTTGAAATGAATAGGCTCCGAAACTGCTAGACTGATTTAAACAATTCTTTCACCTTTAGAACGCTACATTATCCTTGAGTGACATAGGTGTTGTTTCATCAAAACCGATGCAGTAAGAGCCAAGTTACGCAGGCAAAGTTGCGTGAAACCGCTAGTATTTGATATAAATTTCAGCTTGGTGCCCCCACGTATTCCTGGAAAAAGTTTCTTGGCAGACAAACAGACGGGCAACAAAGTGTTTCGTTATAATAAGGCTATATAATATAATAAGGGTTTCGTTTTTCGTTCCTTTCAAAAAACGGATCCCTAAGAAAAAAAGAAAAGGTTATGATTCATTAATATATCATTTAATTGGAAATTGTGTAAACTCCATTCTACTTTGAAGAATAAATTTATGGTGGTGGTATTTTTTTCCTAAAAAAATTACTTTAAACGATGGATTTATTTGGCAGTCGGCGTACCTGACAAACGTAACCGTCTAGGTAGGGTTTGATAAAAGACAAGATTTAATGTTATACATATTATGTATGTTCTATATATTTTATTTTTACAAAGTTGATTATTATATTTATGTTTTCTTCGTGTTACTGAGTATAACTATAATCGTTTTTTTGTACACGATGCCTTACACTTTATTTTCGCAGTTTCATTTTTTGGGTTTGCTGGAAGCAATTTATGTAGTTAGAGATAAGCATTTTTACTTTTCCTCTGTTTTGCATATTTTAGATTTTTATGTAGAATAAAATCGCTACATAGTGTAAAACAAAGTCACTTCCTCTGTCCCTATGTCCCTTTGCATGCTTAAATCTTTAAAACTACGCAACATATTTTAATGATTTTTTTAATAATTAAAAGATAAAGTGATTGAAGTAAAGGGTTTATACGCATATTATATACCCGTGCGAAGCCGGGACGGGCCGTTAGTATTAAATAAATAAATGAATTTTTTAAGGCCTACTTTTCATTTACCAAAAATAATTGGCTTAGAAAAAATATCATAGAACAATGTTCGTTTAATAGCTTTAGGGAACCAAGTTTTAAACTACTTAAGTCGGTCTCTTAATTTTTCGTTACAAGTTCCACTGTGTTAACTTCAGATTGTTTTTGAGTACACAGCGCCAAAATAACAGCTCACAATATTCAGCGAAGAGTTCACTCTTTGTCTTTGTTAGTTGAAACTTGCCTGGTCTCCTTTTGTCTTAATATCTATGACATTAATTAAAGCTGAATCTACAGAAGCGACTACTTTTAAGGGTCTTGGAAATATATAGCGAACATTAAACTTGAGGATCCTTTAAGGAAAATAATTATTTTTAATTATTTTAACTGTTGTTTATTTTTTATTTATTTCGCTGCGTACTTAATTTTCAACATATTATGAACTTAATTTTACTCAAAAATATATTATTTAGATTTTAGTTAGATATATACTTCGACTGTACCTAACTGCGTTTCAGTTTCGAGTACAGGTCGTACAAAATTTAAATGCGCCTCGTGCGAAGCTCATCCCGTAATCTGGCGGAAGTACGAATCAGTGCAACTGAGTGCTAAGTTTTTTGTTATGGTTTAATATATTGATTACCTTACTTATATTGTGACACAAATAGGACAACTATGTATGTGGAAAAGTGATAAAAATCATATCATATCCTACTAACTTTTATTATATATCCAAAAGATTATGTGTTTTGCAAAAATATCAATATTCGTTCAATAATGTATACATAGCATAAAATACGACAGTTATAATACAAAAAAAAGGTTTTACGCAATTGTACCTAAGTCAAAGACTAGAAGTTCGATTATGAACGAGATTGAGGACAGCGCGGTACTTTCCTTCACTTCCCTGCACATATGCCCGCCGACATCTACTTCGGATGCGATTTTCAATTTTAGGTGATCTATAAAATACAGAATTCATTCAAACAAAGTGCAAGGTAGCAACCTTATCAATGTACCGATTTTAACAAAATACGTAAAAAAGGATAAATCGAAATGCACAAGAGGTGGGCCTCACAAACACGCCCACTTAACACAATAACTCTAAACTGCTACATAACCGGCACGTATCAATACATCGATTTAAAATCGCTAGCATTACATGTTACAAGAACATATTTCTTGGTACTTTTTCGTTGACACGTTTGTCCGCTTACATAAAATTTTCTTTTTCTATAAGCACATTTATTAATGTGACAATATTTGTAAAACGTTAATTTATTACGAGTTCTTCTTTAATTTATTTTTTAATAAGGTTAGCTAACTGACCACACAAAACGTAATACTAAATGTATGACTACAGAATTTGTTTTAAAATTCCTTATTTTTTTAATAAGACTTATCTTTTTTTTGGACCAATGTCGAGATATGAACTACGTTATCAAATATCCATAGTTTTGTCAATATGCTCATGCTATCCTTGTAAGTAATTTCCTTTAAAATTAGTTAGTTAGTGGATTACTAATTTTATCTCTGCACATACACATCTACCCACTTACTAATGAAACTTACGCGTCCGCTGATCTAGTGTGTAACTTCACTTTTACTTGCAAAAAATGAATTTACACGCCAGATCAAAAGGCGCATAACTTTTATTAGTAAAGGCTATAGAATTTCTTTTACATATGTTTTGTACATTTTCCGGCCTTGACGCTGGGTAAACCTTCATTTTTATCTATTAATGTATCATATTTTCACATAATATAGTGAATAGTGCGTTTAACTTATTGTTTTTTAATTTTATGAATTTTGTCTATGTTATAGTAAAGTTTTTTTTAGGAATAGAAATTCGTTTATTTCACTTAAACCCTAAGTGAGGCACTTTTCACGCATCTACGAGTATGTAATACTAAAATCTAGCACCGGATCGAAACGCCGCTGCACACTTAGACGATTCGGCGAAAGAAACTCAACGGGTTCTTGTCCTCATACTATACAAATAAAGGAGTTATAATACATTCTACATTATTATACATAAGAGATTGATAAGGAACAATTAATCTCAAGTACTATCTCTATCTGCTAAATACTCATCAATGGTTTTTATATCATTTCATACATTTTTAATATTATTTAATGGGACGTGTTTCATATAATCGGAATGTTTATTGTCAAAAAATATACATTAGCCTATTAAAGAATAGTTTACTCCTAGGAGACGAGACACACGGCAAGATTGTTTTTATTCCTCGTATCAACACTATGTATATCACAATTTGTTTTTAATTAATGTTTATTTTACCGAACATGTATTTAATTTTCAAAGTTATACTAGGAAGCTCTTCTAATACTCTTGTAGCTACCTCATAAATTGCTTGTATATCTTTTGTAAAACAAATATAGTGTTTAGTTCATCAGAAGTTCTCCCAAAGAGAAAATCTATATGTCATGATAAAGTGAAAATAACTGTACTTAAAAACTGTAAAAAGTGTACTTTAGTACACAATTCACCAATTAACAATCCACTAATCAATGAATAATTATTTTAATATAAAGTACCTGGATGACCAAGCACCACTTCATTCACATTATATCAACACAACTCATAGTTTTTGTCCGTGTGGGTCCGGGCTTCTTTGTAGAATTGACCATCTGGCTTCCTGGCAGGTAGCTCGCAAAAGACAAGTAAGCTAACCGTCACAACACCGAGACATCTGACTACACAAAAGTAGAGTGGTAAAGTGGTAAGGTTTTGCATCGACTTGCCCGGATTGATAACATCGCCTTGTCAATTCTTGCCGCGATAACGTCAGCGCTTGCCGTTGACGTGTACCGGTTCGAAGGATAAGGAAGCCGGTAAACGTACTTCGACTCGAGGACTAAAATTTCGGCCTCAAGTTGGCAACGCACAATTACCAACTTCGGTTTCTCTGGGCCTCGTGAATTTCTTACCATCAGAAAATCCTTTTGCTTGTTTGCCTTCCAATATCATAAATAAAAGTTTAATATAATTCACTATTTCATTATTTTTTAACTTTTAACAATTCAAACACAAAAACATGAACGCTTTTAAAAGAACAAAGAAAATTTAATTCGGCATTAAATTAAATTTTGGGAAAAAAATGTACAATACGCGAGCTTATCTCGTGAAGAGATTTCTTACAGCTAACCCTAGAGAAAAAATTTGAACATAAATTTATTCTGGTTGTAGTGTACAAATAAGCAAATAAAACTAAACTACACTTAACTTAATAAGTACATTAACAATTTATGGACCAAAACAATAAAAATATGTATTATATTTAATTAAGTGTTTGACAGATAGTGCAACTTCAATTGTTTTTTGAAAGTGCTAGGTGGTTGAGTTTCGCAGCGACTCGCCCGGATTGGTAACACCGCCTTACCTATTCCTGCCGCCATAATGTCATGACGTGTTTCGGTTCGGAGGGTAAGGTAGCCGGTAAACTTACTTATGCTCGAGGCCTAACATCCTGACTCAGGTTGGCAACGCACCATTACCATCTTTGGTGTCTCTAGGCGGCGTGAATTTCTTACCATCAGAAAATCCGTCTGCTTGTCTGCCTTCCTATAACATAAAAATAGTGTATAGTGTTTCACTTCTTCGGATAGAAGAGGGAAGAGAATTCCACAGCCTGATAGCATGAATCGTAAGGGAATGTGAAAAGAAATTACCACCTCTAATATCATAAAAGAAACAACTCAACTCAATCACTTGTATACAATTCACTCAATATTATTTCCCTAAAAAAGAAATTTAGAAAATTAAATGGAAAATAAGATAACCGCTAAACTTATTTACACAAGAGGCTTTACATCCTAGCCTCAGGCTGGCCACGTACAAACAATAGCGTAATAAGTATGTCTATAATTGTAAGAATTTTATACATTTCTATTGTTTCAATGTAAATAATCAAAATTCATTTTCCATGAATAGTTTTTACATTTCTCAATAGAAAACCCACTAATACAAAATCTTAGGAAGAGTTTGTATACCGTCCTTTTATGTGAAGTACATTCAAAGAGACAAGAGTAAATAGAAGGGGAGTAGATTCAATTATTATTCATATTTCATAACGGCATTCAAAATGAATATCTCTCTTACAACCACTCCTAACCCAATAGCTCTTTAAATTTTAAAGCGTACTGTCAATGGAGAATATCCCAGAGGAATTCTTAGATTGAGCCAAATAAGTATCTAATAATATTTAGAATTAGGGTTGAATTCGTGACTGTAGAAAATACATTCCCCTCCTTCTTACGGAAGTGTATTTTCTAGAAAGCATCAGCAGAAATTCAGATTGGTTTTGTGTTTCACTATTCAAAAAAAAATTGGAAGAAATAAATTACATTTTCGAAAATTACTATCAATTGCGCTGATTTGATCGACGATCTTAAAGATTCCTTTGTGAAAACATTTGAATTTTATTAAGTTTATTTTTTTTTATCTGATGTATAAACTGTCTTTAATTTTAATAGTATCTTAATGATTATTTTAAAAACCACTTATACACTTTCAGACTGACTTCATGCTATGGATTTATAAGCAACTAGCTGTTGCCCGCGGCGTTGCCCGCTTGGTTAGTGGTCACACATGATCATTTCATATCAGATGGGATAAAAACTATCCTGTGTTAATCTGAATTACCCTCTATGTTCGTGCTAAATTTCATGAAAATCGATTAAGCAGTTTTTGCGTGAAGAAGTAACAAACAAACATAAAAACTTTCCCATTAAACTAAACTATAAATAAAACTAAAAATATTTTGTAAAGTAAAATTATAAACCCTCAAGGTTCTATATTTATCCAAACATCATAAAACATAAAACATACAGCTTTTGTGAAAGTGTCTAAGCGACTTTTTTGTTAATGATAAAGACGAATTTTGATAAAGAGACGATGACAGAAAATATAGTACTTTTATAAATGTTTTGTTTGAAAAAAATAGCAATATCTGTAATTTGTTAGTTAAGATTTAATAGACAATAATGTATGAATAAAACTTTATTTGCTTACAGTTTAAAAATGTTTTAATCCGTTGTAATTGTTTTCGTCTTCTTCTTCAACCCCAAGAAAGGAGCAGCTTCTCAATTCGACTGTGTGTTTATTTTACTCCATAAATAGCCAATAGATTTTGATGGTTCTTTTTAAAAAGATAAGTCGTGTTTTCAAGGTGGTCCCCTATTAATTTTATCATGATCCTCATTTCTAATAAAAATAACGTTGCACGGGATTGGTTATATGTCCGGTTGGCGATAGGCTTGCCACCTGTCATATTGTGGGACTTAGTCTCTTCGGCTAGTCATGGATGCCGTGGTTGTGCCTCAGCCTATCTCTTCGGGGATAGGAGCGTGAAGATACTTTATTATTTGTTGAGATGTCTTATGCATATTTAATGTTATTATTTATCTGCCAAGCAGATTTTGTTAATTTAATTTATTATTTCTAATTGAAGGGTTCGAGAATGGTTAAACTAACAAATACGCGATTTGACGCAAATGACATTTTAAACATTGAGAGCACTATTTTCAATTCTACTAAAAAAAAGTCACCACAAATATGGCGCTTGTTAAAAGTTAAAAGAGTTTTTGGCGATATAATCCATTTTTATATTTGAACTGAGATAATTATTATGATATTTTATGTAGATTTAATTAATATTCAATATTTTGGTACTGGCGATCTCGACATCTGTGTCAGTTAAACCGTTTTAAGACTGAATATCTCGAGATCTAACGCAATTCTTGTTATTTTTGGACATTGGATAGATTACTTTTTTCTGAATCCAACGAAACTAATAAATATTTTTTGAAAACAATTCAGTTAAACCATTCTCGAACTCAACCCTTCCATTGACAGGTGGAAGCTGGAAGAATCATCTTTTGTCAGAGATAGACTCGTCTTTTCTTCTTTTACGTGTTTTAGATTTAAGTTCTTTTTGCAATCTCTATTATTTGTGTCCAACAAAAAGTAGCAGAGAAACGTCTATGACCCCGCTATGCCGCAACACAAACCGACGATTTTAGAGGTCGCGGCGCTGCAACTCCGTCACGTTTTGTCTCTTTCTACTACATTCGATGAAAGAAGATAGCAATAGCTTAAAGTTAGTTAAGTGTATGCGCAGTAATATTACCAACAAACTAATGGAGTATATTCACGCCCATATCCCATTTAAAAGATAGGCTGAGGCACAACCCAGGCACCCACGACTAGCCAAAATTATACAATTCAAACAGAGAAATATAGAAATAGACTGATAAATCAGGAGATGTTGTTAAATATTTATTTATAACTGATTCACCATACATCTAAGATGGTAAGAATCTATTAACATTTAACTGGGAAATTCTCATTAGAACACATTCCAAATTCAACTCAATTCCTCAACTTTTCAAAACAAAACCATACTTTATGAAACCGTCATGTGTGACCTTTCAAAGCTTCCCACGTAGAATATCCGATTGCCGGGCATGTTGACATTAACAAAAACACGAAATATCTAAAAACAAATCGAAGACCCGGTAAAGTCAATTTACATCAGAGTTTCTAAACTTTCGCCTGAGGTGTCCTTCGCAGTTTTAAATTTGTATTTTTATATATAATGTACGATCGCACAATGAAGGATATGACGCCCCGACTGCTGATAATGACAATATTTACCTTTGGCTAACAAAATCAATTATAAAATTTGGTGGAATCCTGAAAACATGATCCAGTTGGTGCCGTATCTGTCTTACTTTTTCTTATCAATACAACGTCATAACAACCATTACTATATTCTGTTTAACAGTTTAGCAATTTGGTCTTAACCTTGGGCTAGTCATGCACAGTTCTTGTTTATAGCCCTTCATATTTTTGCCTTCAGAATACATAGAAAAGTTTCTTAAATTGTAAGTCCATCTAAGAAAATTCGTATTACATAAAAGTAAATTTAGGTACATTTAGTTAAACATTAAAACAGTAATATTGTAACAGTAATATTAAAAGACAACATTTTAGAAATTAATACCCACATACCATTTTATTTCAGTTGTCGATATTTCGGTTTATGAAGACCGGCCATGAAGACCGGTAACAGTTGCATATGCCAGCCTTTTAAATAAAAAGAAATTATTAAATAAACATTACTAAAAATGTTAGTAATTCTTGATTCATTAATACATTCAATTGAATGAACATATCATTCAAAGAACTTTGAAAACCACTGATGTCCATGATCTTCACTGAATATTCAAATAGCTTTAACGTGCTGTTTACAAAGCGTTACTAAAACATACGCCACTTAACTCGTCGATTAAAAGGGACGGATAATTTTGAAATCCACGTCAAAACAAAAGGGGACACGGGGACAGAGAATAATAAGGGAAAAGGGCCATTTCCTATTGAAGCTCAGGAATATTTTGACTGGACCAATTTGCATGTTAACACACCAACTCGACAATGCAATAATTAAATGCCTGGGGTTGGGAAATCCATTTCTCTCACACAAAAAGGATCTATATTTTATTGCCTAACAAAACATTTGAAAATGACAGATAGGATTAACGGACTCTTGCTGAAGGGGAATATGTAAAAGGTACTTTGTATATGTTTAATACATTATTTATGGGTTTAAAACACAGTAGTGTTTTTTTATTAACTGGTCGAGGAAAAAGATCTATTATTATTACTTGTACACATAGAACCATTCTTACTAATATTATAAATGCAAAAGTCTGTCTGTCTGTTTATCTGTCTCTCAGAGTATTTGTCTGTCTGTCTATTACGCGTTTGCTGCTGATCCGCTAAACCAATTTAAATTCAATGTAATATGCTTAGAGTTGAAGACCTGACTTCAAACATAGGCTTCATTTTTAAATTAACCACTTATTACTGTATTGGGGGGAAGAAATTTTATATCCAAGTGTATTCTCTCTGACGAAACCGCGAGTTAACAGCTAGTATAAAATATTAAGAAAAAATATACATATAGCACAAGAATTGTGTGCTTATCCTTTACATTATTCAATTATATTTTTCTTTTTTTTACGAAGCCTAAGAGACACCAAAGATGGTAATGGTGCGTTGCAAACCTAAGGCCGGGTTGTTAGGCCTCGATCAAAAGAAAGTTTACTGACTACCTTACCCTCCAAACCGGAACACGTCATTACGTTATGGCGGCAGGAATAGTTAAGGCGGTGGTAACTCAGATGTCACGATGTTAGTGATGGTAAGCCTATGCTCGCCTTTTACAAGCTGCCTGGCAGGAAGGCAGATGGTCTATTCTGCAAAGGAGCCCGGACCAACACGGGGAAAACTTCAAAAAAAATTATTTTCCAAAAAATTCACATTAATGTAATTTGGATGGCGAGTGAGCACCTAGTCAATTTTATAGAAACAATGACTTGAAATCACGAACAAGTAGGAAATTAAATCTAAAACTGAATTTCAATGAAACTGAATTTGTGAGTAATAAAGTGTAGTGAATGACTTTAAAGCATTTCACACACGGCAGCTATAATGTAAAAATATACATTATAGCACGATACATCTCATTACATCTTTCTATAGAAATCGTCAGGAGACCACAAACGACAGCTATAATGCACATTTTTACATCTTCGTATCTGAAGTTGCAGAAAGATACCAAAATATACATTTACATTCCGATACATCTCTATACATCTAAATACATCTCAATACATTTCCTTACGAACAGAATGTTCAAAAAATTGCTGTTACAGACAGAGACACCACATAAAGGGTTTCGTTAGAGTTCCATCTCCAAGAGAGTAGGATAGAACCCATTTTCTCTCGTTTGTCCGGTGTACTGTGTAGGTACAAACCAAACTTGTACAAACAGTCTGTCTGTTCCCTTCCATTTTTCAATTTCCTGTTTTAGGCACATGTGGCAATACGTACATAAAAGTTACAATACGAATCATCTTTTGATGAACTATCTAGTAAATCTATTTGTAAGTAACTAGACGGGTCCATGTAAATATAATATAAAAATAAAAACAGCCTGTATAACAGATCAATTTCTAAAAAGTGCGTCAATCGGGACGTATGCTAATGAAATGAAGGGAAAGATACATTGCAATACCTGCTGTGTGTGTAATACATTGATGTAATCTAAAGTTGTACATCCCGGGATGTAATGTATATTAATGTACATTATAGCTGCCTTGTGTGAAGGCCTTAAAGCACAAGACATAAAAAAATGTTTTTGTGTAAACCATGTAACTTTTCGTCTCGACCGGCTAGAAAATTAATAGAGGCCGCCATATTGCGTTTGGAAACTGAACCGCTTGACTTACAAACTTTTGCTATAGTAAAAATGTTAAATGAGCTGTAACTGTTTTTTGTTTAATATGAAGTAATTATAAAAGCGATTGTTCAGTTAAATCCATGAAAATGGGAAATCTGGGGTGAATCTTTCTTTTCAATTCGTAGAAATTTAACTCAAACACAGGGCAAGTGCTAAAATAAAAATGGCATAATAAGCAATGATGAACTCATTTAATAGGTATTCAAAAGTATGTATGTATAGGACATAACTATCCGCGTTAACGGTAAAGAAAGTAATTGAAAATTTCGCCACAGGCTTGAAATCCTAAGCAGCTCAAATTGTTAGAGTATTCGTCGACTTGAGACAAATGGGAACAGGTTCAAATCCTATATAAGGTGATATTTTTTCTTTCTTTAAAATTTGTAAAAATGCGAAAGTTAGTCTCTCCAAATTTCGCCAGAGACTTTAAATTCTCAGTAGATCTAAGAGAATTCGTCAGCTTGAGACGAAAAGATTCAGATTCAAATCCTGTCTAAGGCATTTTTTTTTTAAATATGTGAAAATGCAAAAGTTCGTCTTTCGGTGTGTCTATTACTTATTACAAAAAAATCGCTACACTGATTTTAACGAAGTTTTGCCAAACGGGCACATACTTATCCTATCCCGAGGAACATTTTTTTTCATTTGAAAATTGGAAAACCTCATTTTCTTTTTGTTGCCCGACCCGGAATTCGAACCCGGGACCTGATGCAGTCAAGTCTAACAACTGAATCGTTTTGCAAAATGCCACCAAAATTGACTAATTTCACTCAATATCAACACGAAATTCAATAATTATGAAAAAACTTCGACCATCTTTTCTCTCGATGGCGCCAAAACCATATAATTTGAAATTGACACATTATGTTTTTTTTAGGTTGCTTTTCTTCTTTCAGGAGCCGGCTAAGACCTTTATGGCATGCTGCCACTTCTTCCGTATGAATAAATTCTATTTAACTGTAATATGTCATTTTAATAAGTCGTAAGTCATTGATCATAAATTAAAGTCGTGTCAGGGTTTTGTGTGAAATGGTAGCCTCGTTACTCAAGTTTAATTAGTGTGATTTGGCACCAACGGGAAAAGACGCGATAAACTAATGTCTTTGTAAAAATATTTCACTTGGGCACTTGAACAGAACAAAATTGAATTAATTGTCACCTGAACTACGACCATCTTCTTTCACGAAGGCGGCAGGAAACCTTATTTTAATTTATTAAATGGAAGCTTAATGTTAATAAACAGGAACCTACATACATGGGCCTATGAAAGAATGTTTGACTCTGTGGAAATAAAAAACATGTTCAAGATTTTTTTATTCCTTTTACTAACACAGTATAAATCACAATTTTTTAATGAACTCATATTACGTCAACATAAATATCAAATTTGCATTTTGATTTGTTTAATTTTTTCTCACAAGGAGCTCTTGGCCTGAATTACAAAATGCCTCCATATAGCTAGCTCTCTTTTGTAAAACATATTTAAGTAGACCTCCCCCGAAGAAGAATTCCATATCACATGAAGCTGTGAAAATAACTAAAGTAAACAATACCCGCAGTGTCAATATTAGCTAATTGTCTTATTTTTAATAGTATACGCTGCTAAGCTAAACCTCATTGATGAACGTTATCTAACGTTATATCAATGGATGTAAACCAGATTCTACAAGGTCCATACCCCAAGTCACATTGTTCGTTTCAACATGCTTACCCAGTAGTCTTTTCACTTCTAATAATAAAAAATTGTCATCTGCGAGCAACACGATTTCTTGTTTGTCTCTTACGTAGTATGTTCCAAGAATTTATTCCTGGGGGACACCCATTACAATAGTAGCGTTTAACGATTAAACACCGTTCTGAATGTTACCATGCAATTAAGAAATCAGAAGTTCGAGTGCTTTATTAATGATTCCATAATGGCGTAAATTCATGATCAATGTATCGTGGTTGACGCAATCTAATTTTTGGTCGAATCACAGACTACACCGTGTGCATCTTGAGAAAACTTTTAGCATTCACAAATTTTCTTTAATGATTCTACACCAGCATCTATTGCTGATCTACCTCCTATAAAATTAAACCATTTAAAATGTAACTAGCCTAATTTATTAAAATGTAATGAATAACATTTGTCACATTTGTCGAATTTTTAAGTATATACAAATCAAAATTCATCAAAATTGGTCCAGCAAGTTATTCGCGAAAACGTAACAGACAGACAGATTTTTTCATTTACAATTTTAAGTAAATGTATGGTAGTATGGATTTATACATTAAAATAATAGCTTACATTCGATTTTGTAACAAAAAACATGTATTACTAATCCCCCTACTCCCTTAACATACCTTGCTTACTTCAGAATAAATTGCCGGTACGTTCCAACGCAAGCTGTGCTATGATATATTGGAGATTCAGAAGGGCCTGAATATTGACCTACTTAGCAATGTGAGCTAGTTGACCTTAATACGAATCGTTACATTTTTTACTGAAACGTTTCTAACCTAAATTTACGAGTAAGCATGACTTGTGAAATGAATGGGAATGATTTGCAACTAGTTGGAAATTATGACTTCGTAAAATTTTAATTGACGTTGCGAAAAATTTCAAACCTTAAACGGCTTGGATTTTTAAGTTTTTGTTTCGAACGAAATATTTGAATACGTAGATTTGTCTTTCACTAATGTAGGTTTTGTAATATGCTATCGTCTCTGTAGTCTAGCGGTCCAACGTCGAACTTGACTTCTTGAGGTCCCGGGTTTACCCCTAGTTCAGGAAAAAAAACTAATATTCTTAACGTTGCCCGGGATTGGACATGTGCCCGATTGGTGATAGGCCACTTCGGCTAGTCGTGGGTGTCCTCGTTGTGCCTCAGCCTACCCCTTCGGGGATATGGGCGATATGGGTTCATTGAAAATACATTTTTAAATAACTCTTGTAATTTCCCACACGATGTTGTTTTAAAAAAATGTTATTTAATAAATGAGAAAAACAATGAATAAGTTTATTGTCTTTCTCGATCTAAAAACTATTAGCCGCAGTTGCAACAACACTTTTACCATTTCCATAAGTTAGAGCCGACAAACGTAAAACATTATGGAAATACCCCATTTCGTATGTATCCGTTATTCAAGTTACATTAACATCGGGGATATATTGTATTGGGTTAACAACACCCCATTTGTACGGGAATCCTGAAAGCCGATGGAAGAGATTGACTCAACTTTTACATCCACCGCGTTAATAAATCAACGGAACTTTAACTTAGTTTTAATTATTTGTCCAAAATTGTTTTTTTTTATTTGACGTGTAATTCTGTTGTCTATCTCGCCAATGTTTGCTGATATCAGGTTGGTTTGTATATCGTGTTGGTCCGGGCTTGTTTGGAGATCAGACCATCTGTCTTCCTACCAGGCAGCTCGTAAAAGGTGAGCATAGGCTTAACGTCACTAACATCGTGACATCTTACTAGGTGGAAGAGTTTTGCAGCGATTGGTACCACCACCTTACTTATTTCTGCCGCCATAGCGTCCAACGCTTGGCGTTGAAAACTTCTGGTGCGGAATATAAGGTAACCGGTACATTAACTTTTCGAGTTCGAATATCCCGGCCTTTTGTTAGCAACCTACCATTACGAACTTTGGTGTCTCTAGGCAGCATGAATTTCTTACCCTCAGGAAATCCGTCTGCTCGTTAACCTTACGATATCATAAAAAACCGATTCCAGGTTCGATTTTTGATACGGACAACTGAAAATGTATTTTTTCAGTTTACTAATAGGTATAAAAAATTGCCCAGATTGGATAAAGTGCCTGATTTATTTTTATGTGAGAGGTCAGCGAACCAGAACACGGTTCTCTTGAGGGTAAGAGATAACCGTGGTCTATGGACATCATAATTGTTACAGGTGTGTCGTTGTCCTGAGGGCGAGATTTTATGCCAAATTTGCTGGTGAAAAAGTGGTTGGCAATAAGTTTGTCAACTTTAATATTGTGGGATTAAAGTAACTTTGCTTTGCCCTCGTTGTACCTTTACTACTACTACCTTTTCGGGGCTATGGCATAAGATAATAAGTAATGTGTAGGTATCTTTGTTTTTATGTCTACGAATCATTTCTACAGAATATTCCGATTTTGATAGAAAAGTAAGTATTTTCATGTCGTGCATGTATGTTTATTTCTTGAACGTATAAATTTTACTGGTGTGTGTATATAATAAGCAGATTATTTTAATCCATCATGGATCACGTTATTGATAAGTACTGACACTATAGGGACAGGAATAGAAAAGACGACGCTATCAATACCGACACGCTGAAGCACATACCTGCCACCTTGCAAACTAAGTACTGCTAACGTTATACTGGCAAGCAAATAATAATACTATTAATAATACTTATAATAATAATAATAATCAATTGTTGTTATCACAGTTCCATGTGACATTAACCTCGTGAAAGCTGAGAAGGAAAAATTGACAAAATACATAGACTTAGCGCACGAGGTTACTGACATGTGGGATGTTGACTCAACAATAATTGTCCCGATAGTCGTGTCAGTAAACGGTCTAATAGCGAAGAGTCTTGACCAACATCTTAAGAGACTCGCCCTACAACCCTGGGTTAAGGGCCGAATTCAGAAGGCAGAAATTTTGGGGACGGCACGCATTGTGCGGAGATTCCTCACTCTGTCGCCCTGACCACTGACGGTTTAGTTGTAAGACCACTGTTTTTGGTAACCTGTTTTTTATATTTATATTTTTAATATTTTTTTTATATTAAATGTATAGACGTAGAAAATAAGAGGCATTGAACATAAATGATAATAATCATTTAATTCATATATTGTAAAATCCATATCCTCACATTAAAATAACATTTGGAGAAATCTATACAAAACTAATACAAAAGAAAATTGATTAAATTGAAAAATAGTCAACATTTTCAATACTGGCGACATAAAATAACAATAAAAATTAAATAATGATACAGATGTCAAGAAAAATTCAGTTTCGCTGTCCTGAAGTCAAGAAAATCACTAAATAATTTGCAAATAATATAATACCCTCTTTGCAATTTGTGAAAAGACGATAAAAAATACCTTAAAACGTTTACTGCGCCGCAACAGATAAAACACTCCCTTTAGCTGATATCTTCTCAAATAAAACACCTTTATCCTTAGCTAACACAGCAGAACGCGATTCGCGAGCGAAATTTAATGACCTCAATTATAATAGCGGCTGCGAAATAAATAAAGCGATAAAATAAACGGGACATAAGCGAAATAGGGCTCGTAAATTATACAAAGCATTTCGTAACACCTCGCCAGTGTTATCCCGATATCAACGAACTCGTTTAATAGAGAAACAATGGGTCAGGTGGACCGGTTAATACGGCGATACACATTTTGAGCTGAACCACGAAAATTTGTAAGCTCCAGCGCGAAAAGTTCAGTATTTGATTTATTTTATTTTCGACAAATGTAATGCTTGATTCGGGACGTCTTTTTTATAAATAACAGAAAATGAATAACCGTGAAGTTATAAAAATACACTAGGACATTTATGATCTTTTAATTACTTGGAACTAGTAAGAACAAAAACTTCAAGATTTAAAAAGCTTGTTAAAACAACTACGTAGCTTAGTATTTGTGTACATTATTTAATAATTATAAATTGCATAAGTATAAAATTTAATAATTAAATAGAGAAACAATGGACCAGGTGAACTTGTTAATACAACCATATGCATTTTAAACTGAACCACGAAATATCATTAGTTCGCCGCGACCGGATCACGAAGAGTCCGAACTCGGGAAATAAACCATCTTGTCACGTCCCTTGCTAACCTTGTCAAAGAACTCACCATAGAGCACACCAAATCGCACTCGACATACGTTGTTACATCCAAAGGACGTGACAAGTTGGATTGACTTTATTCGTGGTCTGGTCGCGGTGGTGGGCGGTGAGTACGTTAGTTAGGCTTGTCACATTCTGTCATTTGGAAGACTTCTTGTCGCAACAGTTACAAAGATTTCGCGCAATTAGCAAAGTAAAAGCTTTATTCTGCATCAGTTATAATGGATTTTGGCAAAGTAACGACTAATTCAATAAAATAACTTACTTTTGCTCATGACCTAAAACTCCAGCCTCAAAGTAGCTACCCACCATTACCATCAGTGGGTCGAGGCGTCTTCAATTTCTTATCATTCGGAAATCTGTATGTTACGACTAAAATAGCAGAGGATACCAATACATGTCTTTTTTATGATAATGGAAGGCAAACAAGCAGACGGATTTCCTGATGGTAAGAAATTCACGCCGCTTAGAGACACCAAAGGTGGTAACTGTGCGTTAGATGTCACGGTGTTGGTGACGGTAAGCTTATGCTCGCCTTTTACGAGCTGCCTGGCCGGAAGGCAGATTGTTTGTTCTGCAAAGGAGCCCGGACCAACATGGCGAAAGAAATATCAAACTTATTCAAATGTAATACTTAACTGTTATTCGAAAACGGCAGAAAATAAAACATTTTTTTTTATAGTAAGCATTAGAAGACATACAAATAGATTATTTTCTCTAATAACAATAAATATATTATGTCGTCAGCGTTGCCAATTTGTAGCTCTTATGCAATTTAATTAAATTTATCGGTTTGTTTTATATAACATTGGAAGGCAAACAGACAGACGAATTTCCTGATGGTAAGAAATTCACGCCGCCTTGAGACACCTACTCATGGTCTATTCTGCAAAGGAGCCCGGACCAACACTGGAAAATCGCTTACTCAACTCTCTAAATCGATTAGGACAATGGCGAGCAACGACGTTACGATTTCAAGAATAGACTATTTAGAGCTTATAGTCGGATTTTTCTAACACTAAGACTCTCTTTATCTTGTAAAGATTAATGCTACGAAGATATTCTGAAGTTTTCAAGAGTTCGATTCCTAAGTTTCAGGAACACCAAACACGTTACACGCGCAATAGAAGTTAGGTGAAAAAGTTTTGTGGTTCAAATTGGGCAGGTTTAGTTTTTGGCAAAGGAATTCTTATTGTAGTTTGCTTCGTGTTTCCGCTGAACAGAAATTTTCTGTGAAGGTATTCAGTAAATGTTGCTGAAGTTTTGTTACAAATGTTAGAAAAGTAATATCTTAGATACAGAAAATAAAAGGAAAAATGTAATAACTTTTTTATAATAATGGAAGGCAAACAAGCAGACGGATTTCCTGATTTCCTGATCCAGACTAGTATTAGTGGGGCGTTGCCGACCTGCTGCCCGGACGTAAGGCCACGAATAAAAGTAAGTTTAGCGACTTACCCTCCAAACCGGAACATGTCAACGGCAAGCCTTGGACGTTATGGAATATGTAAGGCAGTGGTACTAATCCGGGCGAGTCGCTGCGAAACTCTTCCACCTAGTAGGATGTCACAGTGTTAGGAACTGTAAGCATATATTTGCCTTTTATGAGCTCTCTGGCAGGAAGGCATATGGATTATTCTGCAAAGGAATAAATAATATATATACTGAAATAAACATGTTTTAACACAGTGTTCATAACCTACCACTCCAACTCTGTCATTACTATTTTTAATAATTCGCGATTTAATAATTCTTATTCGAAAGATAGAATATGGTTTCGAAATGGTCCCCCATACATTTTATTAGCATCCCACTACTAGTTTTCAAATTAGACTTAATATTGTAAAAAAATTTCACTTTTCTCATTCGTCGGGTCATGATAAAATTAATATGCGAACGCCTCGGAATCAGGACTTATCTTTCTAAAAAAGAACCATTGAAATCAGTTGGCTATTTACGCAGCAAAAACATACAGTCGAATTGAGAACCTCCTGCTTTGAAGTCGATTAAAAAGGCGATTTAGAATACGGTTCTCCTGAAGCTAAGACACAACTGAGGCCTTAAGAGATCATAGTTTTCATAGGTCTTCTGGCAACCTGAACTAGACCAGGAATATGACAGTGCAAATCGTTTTCGTTTAGGCAGCTGAAACCATCTTACCTGGGTGTACACGAAAAGAAGTTTAAAAAGCTGCTAAATTCGACAGCCTTGGTGGTCTTGACCAACGAATAACCTTCAGGGTTAGCGAAAACGTCACACCACCGACCAACCGCGAAACACGGGTTGGATTCCTTCTTCTTCTTCTATTATAAATATGACTTTCGGTCGTTTTTCACGACTACTTTGCCAATTTCAAGTTAGTTAATTCTTATACAATATGCAGTCACTATGTACAAAGTCATGTCAGGTCAGGGTGTGCAGTGCACACTTTCATTGAACAAAATTAGTCTAATTCCCATCTAAATTAACCAATTTCACTCAATATAGACACGAAATTCAATAATAATGAAAACATACGACCACCTTCATTCACGATGGCGCTAAAACTCCCCGGGTTGGATTCCTAAAGGGAGTAAGTAGACATTTGTATGACGTCTAGATGTCTACAATTAATGGGTATATGTATTAAACATATTTTTGTTTTTTTGACTATTTCTATGTATTACTTTCGTTGATTGACACCTTTAGCGCAAGTGCATCCTATACTTTAGGTAAAGATTCAATTTGTGTAATTTTGCCAGGGATATTTATTAGTGTCTTTCAAATTGTTTTTTCGCCTAAAAATGCTAAAGAGGCATCTCAGCCACAGATTAGCGACCCACACTGGACATATTTGGTGTCTCTAGTAGAGTTTACTATAGTGAAATTCGTCTGCTTGTTAGTTTTCCATATTAAAATTCAAATTAACAAGCAAGTGAGCAACATTTCTGGATCCATTTACAATTACCATTCAATCCGAAGACAAGAGTTGTCCCGCCCGTAATCCCGGTGGAACGCTTTATCACCGAGACCGCGCTCATTAGCATTTAAATTAATTTTAATATTACAACTCTAGCCTGGTCTAGACCAGGGAGAGCATTTTAATAATTAAATTAAGATTTATTTAGTCAAATACTATCCTGCGATTTCCCCAGAGGTCGCGCTTCTAATTTCTATTTTCCATTTTCCTTATAGGAACTTCTGGTAACGCGAACTTGCTTATGAAAAAAAATAATATCTTCAAGGCCATATGAAGGACTAGACATAACCAGGGCACCCACGACTAGTTGAAGACGCTAAGGCCCACAATGTGATAGGTGGCAAGCCTATCGCCAACCGGGTATATATCCAATCCCGGGCATTTGTGTAAAAAATTGTTTGTGTAAAAAATATTGAAAATATACATTTTCTCATTTTTTTGTTGCCCTACCCGGGGATCAAATCCGGGACCTCAATAAGTCAAGTCATCCTACTAGACCACAGATTTCGACAGGCGACCATTTCTATATGTATTTTACATTAATTAAATATTTCTTACGCTCATGTTGTTACCTGAACGCCCTAAATTTGTTTTTACTTTTGTTATTCTCCTTTCATTTTCATTTTTTTTGTGAAAAATGCAATCTTTGTAAGTCCAGCATCTTTTTGTCTGGATAATAACAACAATTGATTTTTACATCAAAATAGACAAATTATATACTTGTGTTAAGGGTGTGTCATCGATTGTGGCATCGTACAAGTAGCATCGTGGCAAGTACTATCGCCTTGCCTATTCCTGCAGCCATGACGTCATTTTTTTATGTTATAGGAAGGCAAACAAGCAGACGGATTTCCTGATGGTAAGAAATTCACGCGGCCTAGAGACACCAAAGATGGTAATGGTGTGCTGCCAACCTGAGTTCAGGATGTTAGGCCTCGAGTAAAAGTAAGTTTACCAGCTACATTACTCTCCGAACTGGAACACGTCATGACGTTATGGCGGCAGGAATAGGTAAGGCGGTGGTACCAATCGAGTTGCTGCGAAACTCTACCACCTCGTCAGATGTCACGGTGCTAGTGATGATAAGCCTATGCTCACCTTTTACAAACTGCCTGGCAAGGAATGCAGATGGTCTATTTTGCAAAGGAGCCCGGACCAAAACGGAGAAATGCTTGCCGTTGCCGTGTTCCAGTTCGGAGGGTAATGTAGCTGGTAAACTTACTTTTGCTCTAGGCCTAACTTGGCGGCTTCAGGTTGGCAACGCACTTTTACCGTCGTTGGTGTCACTAAGCAACGTGAATTTCTTACCATCAGGAATTTCATCTGCTTGTTTGCCATCCAATGTCATAATAATGTCATAATGTCATTACGAAGTTCGCCGGATCAACTAGTTACTCGTATTTATAAAAATAAATCTCTATTGGTAATCGCATCACGAGTGAACGGATGAACCAATTGTGTTAATTCTATTTTTGATGTGTTAATTAGTGTGTGCATATGATACACAAATTAAATTTAATTTTTACTTTACTTACGGTTTTGGTAAAAATAGAATTAAAAAAAAGAACGATGTGATGTTATCGCCTCTGTGGTCTAGCGATTCAGTTGTTTGACTTGATTGCATTATGTCCCGGGTTCGAATCCCAGGTCGGGCAACAAAAAGGAAATTGGGTTTTTAGAATTTTCTAATAGAAAAAAAGTTGCTCGGGATTGTATATGTGCCCGGTTGTCGATAGGCTTGCCATCTATCACACTGTATGACGTGTCTTCGGCTAGTCGTGGGTGCCTGGTTGTGCCTCTGCCTACCTCTTCGGGGATATGGTCGTGAAGATAACTGTTTTTAAGAACGATATAATACAAGACCTAAAACTGAAAAATGAAAAACAATCTTAAAAAACTAAAATATTACAAAATTAATTCAGAAAATTGCCTCAGTTGGAAAGAATTTCTCTTCCATGGACGACAGTAACTACCATATTAAAATCTACAGTGAATAATTTATTATTTAATTAAATACAGTGAATTAAAAAAAGATAAGCAAAAAATAAAATGAATAAAAGATCGCATAGGAAAAAAGTATACGTTAATTATAATCATATAAATAAATTTTGAAGTTTCCAACAAAAATAATTACCACTTTCAACAGCCACATCAGGTCCTCTGAACGAATAGATATCCTATAAAATTATTACCAGGTTAAATCAAATCTAACGACCAAAAATTTGGCGTATTTACTTGAAGTAAATCTAGGGGTTTGCCTACTTTCAAGATCTAGCTTCGAGGCATCTCAGAAGTACCAGCATATGTTATACAGTTTAAAATAATTATTATAATCATAGCATGTATACACACTTTTTGTAGTAAACACTTGTACTTATCCACTAAACACTTTTTTAATACTTTTACACTTTTTGTATCCAACCAAATAAGTACTGAACTTTAAACTAAAACATTACTTTTTATCTTTAGTTTCAAAGCCCTAATGATGCTGTAAAAAGTGAAACCGGTTGGCTAAAGAGTAACGAAAAGTATTAAATAAAGTGTATAGCGGATAAGTACAAGTGTTTACTACAAAAAAGTGTGTATACAATAGAATTCCACCATGTGCCGCCGATAACAAATATAGATTCTATTATTAAATGTGTTTCAATCTGAAGCCTTATCTTTAAGATCTAGTTGTTAGTGCAAAACCTTTGATTACCAAGACTGTATGTAGCCTTAGAACTATTTATGAACTTTAACTTTTACATACATACATACATAAATACATACGTATCTTCACGCCAAGTCCCTTACGAGGTAGGCAGAGAGTATCGAGTGCCAGACCTCACGATCCTGACAAACCTGTCTAGCTTCCTTTACATTAATTAAATACCTTTCTTTCTTTCTTTCTTACCCTTTTCATACAAACAGGTCGGTTTCGGAGACTCTTGACACCACCCTCGGATAATATACGATTGATCTGATCGTGGAATGTCAGCCTTGGTCTCCCCGGGTAACTACATCCAGCCACATTCGCATTGTATATCTGCTTTAACAATTTAACTAACAAAATGTGAGATAGATTTTATAATCGAATTTCCTGAGAAATGTAATCTAGAAACATTTCCTTAGATACATCTAACTTTCGAGATAACAGCGAAGAAACAGATCAAGTCACTTTAGAAGTGCTATGGTAATGGTGGAAGATAGCATCGGAACTAGAATATGCATACAATGAGCGCTTTGCGAAGGCATTAGGTGTTAGTCGAGAGATAAGCTTAACTCGCTACACATTGCTTCGTTTATTGAGTAATAAAATTCCACTTTTGAACAAAAGAAGCATTGGATGTTGCAATTTACAACGTGAGAAAACCTATTAAAGCGTGTGGAGGGTAGTTGTAATTGGACAGTACGAAATGCTGGTTGGGTTCATTTATTTAAAACTGTAATTGGCTATCGAAAATGCATTTACGATATGCAAATATATTGGTGGATAATTTTCACCAGATTCTACAACCAGCAAAGCGAAGTTTTTCGTTTGTGTAGGTATTGACATTCATGTTAGTATTTTGCCATTACTCAAGTAGAAATTTGCATCAAATTTACCAAAATCGGGATTCAATAATTATAATTAGTCATAAGTCGTCAATAAGTTATGTCAGGGTCTTGAGTAAAGCGGTGGCCTCATTAATCAAGCTCAAGTAGTGAAATTTGGCGGCAACGACGAAATACACGATAAGTACGCTAATTTCTTAATGATTATTTCATTTGTGCACTTTCACTGAACAAAATTGTACAAAATGCCACCAAAATTGACTAATTTCACTCAATATACACACGATATTTAATAATTATAAAAAAACTTTTTTTTTTCCATTTATTTAATAAAATAATATACAATTTTTTAACAAAAAGCTTTGCAAAAACCTTAAATTGGTTTGTCCGCAAGCTTACCTGCCTCCCGCAACAATTTAAATTGTAATATTTTAAAAAATACAATAATAAACATATAATATAATGAACCGCATGCCAAAAAACATTACAACTAATCACTACGTATTAATAAGCTATTTGAAAAAACAAAAAACTCCGCACTTATTGCTACGTCTCAACGCTTAAACCGCATAGTAAGTAAAACAGATAAGGAACCGGTTTTGAACAGCGTCGGATTCTTTCGTTTGCAAAGTTATACAGGTTGATCTTTAATTACAGTGAGTGTCTTTTATTTTAATGTTTAATGTTTTATGGTTGTTGTAATATATCGTAGAAATATTTTTTTAATTTTAATTTATAGTTTTTATCTGTAATAACTTCTAACATTTTGTAAGGAATTTCATTTAATAAACTAGGTACTAAGTGTTTGTTCGTGCGCTTCCCATAATAATTATTTACTTTAGGTACTAGAAGTTTATTATGCGCTGTTTTTCTAGTGTAAATTTTATGAAATATCTTTGTTTGTACGGCTTTATTATTAAATTGTTCTATTAGTATTAACATTTTTAGCTTTTTTTTCGACCACTTTTCTCTCGATGGCGCCAAAACTCAAAGCTAAGTTGGATACGTTAGTTAAATTTTGTCAAAACTTTATGTCAAGAATTGGTTGTCATAAAAGACTAACCGGTAACAAGAAGAAAAACTGAATCTTTTAATTGGTTCGCAATCATTAAAAAGCGACACCGAGTAGCTTGATTGGTCAGTACTCAGTAGTGCGTGACGCATACGTCAGAGCATTAGTTTTATTTCTATTATTGTCTAACTTTGTTATTGTATGCCCCAGACCTTTCTGCAGGCTTAAAACTATTCAAAATGAAGTACGGTTCTGTTGATAGTTTTAATTTAACTTAAAATATTTTAACATATTGAAAAATCAATGAGTTCTTAGTCATTGATTAGTAAAAGATAAAGAATAGAAGGTATTTTTGTTATTTCAAATGATATACTTTAAAGATGTAGGTATGACCATACCTTTCTGTTATATCTTTTAAAATTTATGTATTATACTTATTATTTAAATATTATTTTGCCGCATAGAACGTCAAGTGTCAGGTTACTCGAAAGTATCTTCACGCCCATATCCCCGAAGAGCTAGGCAGAGGCACAACCAGGGCACCAACGACTAGCCGAAGACGCTAATACAATGTGATAGGTGGCAACTGGCAAGCCTAACGCCAACCGGGCACATCTCCAAAACTCAATTTTATTTTTATTGCCCAACCCGGGACTCGAACCCGGGACCTCATGCAGTCAAGTCCAACAACTGAACCGCTAGACCACAGAGGCGATAACTGGCTGGCTAGTTACTAGAATTTGATAAGGAATAATGGTTGCCATCCAATGTAAACCTAAGCTCTTTACGAGACACGGAAAGCATTTTTTTTCTGTTGCGCGGTTTTCCTAATAAGAGACCACCATGGCCCATAGACACCTTAGAGTTTTAGATGCGTTATAGGTACATAGTTATATTAGCAATCAAAATTTGTTAATAAATAAAATGAAAAAGTTTAAAGATGCCATTTTTATTTGTATTAGTTTCCTGTTCATAATAAACGTAGTTGCATTAAACTCTCCGAGCGCACTTCCTTCTCAGAGTAAAATAGCTTGTGCTCTTTTAATCAAGAACATTTCTCAGCAACAATGAAAAACAAGATTGCTTACTTTGCCTTTATGTTTCTTGTTAATTCAGTGGCTTAATTGAGTGCCTGACCCGGGATGAAGTCGTGTGGGTCGGTCTGGAAGACGGAGATAAATTCATTTAAACTTAAATATTTACTAGTGTTTAGATAGCTACTATTGTTTTAATATGTGAAATACATAAATAATTCGTATTAACAATTTTCAATCTTTAAAATTATCAATCGAATTTTGTTTTTATTTTCATCCAGGTTTACAATGCGCGAGGCAAAATGTTGAAACCTTTAAATATTTTATTTGTGAATACAATAAGTATTCTGTAATTTTAATAAAAAATACGTATTTTAAGGAAAAATAAGTTTTTGTTAACATTAATAACAATGAAATCCAAGAAAGAGTGAGATTGAAAGAAAGAGTTAATGTTAAAATGAGAAAGAGCTTGCTGAGCGAGTTCGGTCATGTGGAAAGAATGACAGGTGAAGGACTGATAAAGCAGATATGCAATGCGAATGTAGATGGATTTACCTAGGTACGCGGGGAGACCCAGGTTCTCATTTTACGATCAAATTGCTCAGATGTTATCCGAGGATGGTGTCAAGAATCTCAGAAACCGGCGTGTTTGCATGAAAAGTGTATGGAAAGTGGAGGAAGCCAGACAAGTCTGTTGAGATCGATAAATATGTCACTCGATACCCTCTGCCTACCGTTGCAAGGGTTATAGCGTGAAAATATGTATTCAAGAATTATCTTGCACATAATATATAATTTATAGTCAAGCTTTTCATATTTAAATCTGCTATTTTATTAACTGCATTTACCTCAATCAAATGTATATTTTATATGTATAACTAATATATTTTTGAAAGTATATGTCTATAGTTATTTTCTTGCATTTCGATAGAATAATAAAGTACCAACATTCTGATACAATTCAATGTATTTAAAAAGGCTTCTTAAAGATTCGAAAACAGGTCCATCTTGATCAAACGCGAGTGTTTTACTATGCAAATGTAACATAATCTATTTTAGTTAGGGATATTTTTTAAACAAAAATGACACTTAACCCCTTTCAGTGGTGGAAGACTGCTGTGCAGCATTTTTGCCAAGTAGAAATCCACCGCTTTACCCATTCCTGCTGCCATAATTACTATGTCATGTTCCGAAAGGTGGAGTAACCGATAGACTTGCACAATAGGCCTAACATCCCACAGGAAGCAACGCACCTGTAACTTTGATTATGTCTATAGGCAACAGTTATCTCTTATCATGAGGAGAGTCGTATGCTTGTTCACAGACCGCTCAAACTAAAAAATAAGTACAATTTAGACATTATACTTTTTTCAGCGACTGTCAAAGAGTATGGGTTCGAATCCTGTCCAAGGTGAAAACTTTTCTTTTATGAAATTATTGAAATGTTACTAAAAATCTAAACTTTTTTATATTACACATACACTTTCACAGATGATATTTTTTATTAATAACTAATTACTAAACAGCGAATACATTCCATTAACAAAGATACTGAATTTGTCCCTAATTTCAAAAGACGTGACTAAAGCGTATAAATTATCAAATTTAATTATATCTCAACAAAACAGATGTATCTCATTTACTGTCGGTTTATTTTAACTAAGCTGGAGTTGTGGAGCCTCAAATGTTACAGTTAGTTAGCTCGATGTCGTCTGTTATACGACTATTTGTTCAAATCTTTACAAAATTAAGTTGCCTGAAAATTGAAAATCAACTCAATTCTTAAGATAATAAAGTGGAAAGTCACTGGAACGAGGAATCGTCGAAACGCCCCGGGTATGAGGAAATAGCGAATTGCGAACTGAAATTGGGTTTGGTTTGAAGATGAATTCGAGTGTAGATAGTTCCACTACACGAATCAACATATTTTCTATATTGCTTAATGTACGTTGACAAAATTTTCTGATATATGACTTAATACTCAAAATATACACACACATACATATCTTCACGCCAAGTCCCTTACGGTGTAGGCAGAGAGTATCGAGTGCCAGATCTTACGATCCTGACAAACCTATCTGGCTTATTTCACATTCATTACCCTTTTCATACAAACATGCCAATTTCAGAGACTCTTGACACCAGCTTCACATAATATCCGAGTAATCTGATAGTGGCATGTCAGCTTTGGTCTCCCCGGTTACCTACATCCACCCACATTCGCATTGTATATCTGCTTTGTTTTGCGAATATTAATCATAGTATAAAACAAAGTCGCTGCTTCTGTCCCTATGTACCTTTGTATGCTTAAATCTTTAAAATTACGTAACGGATATTGACGCGGTTTTTTTTAATAGATAAAGTGATTGAAGCGGAATATTTTTATATATCATATTTCCCAACCGAGCGAAGCCGGGGCGGGCCGCTAGTTAACTTATATATTTAAATACTAGCTCTTGGAAGCGACTTCGTCAGCGTGGAATATTTATTATTTTCATACAAAATTTCATCCCCTATTATAGTCAGTTGGGGGTTGAGGTTTTTGGACAAAACTAGACTATGTTTGAAGTCAGATCTTTAGCTATAAATCTTTAGCTATGCATATTACATTTCAACAAAATTGGTTAATCTGTTAAGCAGTAAAAGAGTAACACTCAGACAGACTTTAATTTTTTTAATATTAGTATTAGTAGTAGTTCATTAATATTTTCGTGAAATTAATGAAAAAAGTAAAGATTAATGAATGGGTCATTAGTAATAGGACCGCTAAATGAAGCAACTACCCTGGGTAGAGAATCACCGCCTGACTTATTTCTTCCGCCATAATGACACTGTAATCTTCCGGTCCACGGGGTGGTAGTCAGTAGACTTGCACAATAGGCCTAACATCCCGTCCTCAGGATATCGACGCACCTGAAACGTCTATGGCTTCTATAGACCAATGTTATTTATCCCTTACCATCAGTAGAGCTTTATGCTTATTCGCTGACCTCCGCCATCGAAATATTAGCGATATGAATAACTCCAAAAGAACCTACATGTAAAATAGCTAAGAACCATTAAAATTAATAAAAATGTCACAGTTTCACACACACACACACACACACACACACACACACACACACACGCACGCAAGCACGCACGCACGGCCACACGCACGCACGCACGCACGCACGCACGGCCACACGCACGCAAGCACGCACGTCATTATATGGAATACGAAGCTTAAATATCAACTACAGTTTCTAGGTTATTCCGCCATTTCGCTTAAGCAGTTGGAACATATAAACACACTTTCACGTTTATGGATATCAGCCAAAAAAACTTAATATTTATGATAGTTATAACCATTATAAATATTTCGTAATCCATAATATTGTTCGTAAATATTCAATGAGGAGGCACATCGTGACCTTTGATCAGCAGATCCAGCGGTTGCGCGAGCCAACAATGGGAGCGGAAAGTAGCC